>REGL01000500.1:170698-195272 GCA_004194395.1 Aurelia aurita complex sp. Pacific | reverse complement strand
GGGGTCAATTCACAGGCTTTTCAAAACACGGCTTTTCGAAACGGTGACAAATTTAACTGATATAAGCGTGACGGAAAGGCTGATCAAAATGCTCTACTAAGGAGTCAGTTTATATATCAATTTTGTCCCTGATTAGTGTCATTTTGACGCTAACTTTTGGACCCCCACACTTAAGCATAGATTCATTTAAAACTGACGAAAGGCCTATAATAGGCTTAGGTAGGCCTTAAAAACAAGAAGGGCACAGGAAGTACTGGGCCCCTCCTTCGGCAATTCAACAGCACTTCAATGAACGATCTCCGAGCAAGCAGAGGTCAGAAAATTAATCATGAATTTTCAAAAATCTTCACAATATTATGGAAATACAGGGTGTCCCAAAAAGATTGTGCCCCGTATGGTGTTTGCCTGAAGATTGCGACAAAATGGGAGAAGCTTCTCGCCAAATTTTTGCATAATGCTGCGCTTCAGATATTCAATTATAGTTTACTACCACCCCCATAAAAAGCTGTTGAAAAATGATGGAGCTATGACCTTTAGGAGACCAAATTTGCCTGATGACTGAAACCAGCGGTCGGCCATTTTGTCTTACTATTTTGCAGCGATAAATAGCGTCATTGATAAAATGAAACAGCAGCCTCCAATGTCATAGCTCTCATGAAAATTCCAAGAATCATCAGAGAGTTGAACTATTTTTGACCTCACAGAAACTATTCCTTACATCGAGTGAAGCTATTTATTGCTGCAAAATAGTAAGACAAAATAGCCGACCACTGGTTTCAGTCATCAGGCAAATTTAGTCTCTTGAAGGTCATCCCATCAGTTTTCAACTGATTTTCATGGGGATGGCAGCAAACTTTATTTGAACACCTGAAGAGCTAAGCTAACCACGCTAAGCAGGGACAGTCAGACTTGTTCGAGTTTGACTGTAGATGTTTATCTTATAATAAGATATCAACTTGTATATTTTAACTTATGATACTTTACCTAAGGTTAAGCACACAAGAGCACAAGATGTCTGCACAAGAGACAAGAAATATGATTTGCGAATGTGTAAATAATCTGCTTACAGACATTCCTTCAGGTTAGATATTTACAACTTTTTCGTCAAAAGTTTTATCTGAATAGCAATTTGATGTGGAGGCTTATTTTCCATCATAAAGCTTATTTATTGAACATTTAGGATGCAGTATTGTTTTATTTGGCTTATGGCAGAAACATAGCTGTTACAGTTTTGTAATCTTTTGTTTCAATTTGAATATCACCCCGTAATTCAAGAATACTAAGTTGCCATTGCAGTTCACAGGCCTCCTGACCATAAGATTTCAGCAGGAGAGCAGCAATCGGTTCTCCTGGTAGCATTCAAGAAATCTATTCCTAAATGAATGCATAGTAAACAAGGGAAAAGATATGTTAGGGAAAGCAATCTACTTTTTTGACGGAAGCAAGAGCTCATTGCTCTCCCAGGCTGTCCTCAAATGGCAGGCCTGAGTACATTCATTAGTTCTTTTTGCATGTAGCCTTCATGACTTTCCATTAGCACACCAAATCTTTTTTTCAATATTATCAGAGTATGAAATGTTAGATAATAACCAAATGTTGAAGTATGATTTATATTCAGATCTATTTGCCTATCCACATGTGTATGCTTTACCTAGCATAGGTTCAAAATCTTTGAAATATTGGTATAAAATTCTACAACCTATTTCTTTTAATCAGGTGGCTTGAAAGGAAGTTTAGCTACTCTGCTATGATTCAACCATTGGACTTTTTCAAGAAATCTCAAAATTTTTGAAATTATAGCATATCTCTTATTTGAAGACAGATGAGGATATGCTGTCATCAAATTTATGAATCATAAACTAGGAGAGTGAATGATTGATGCCATATTGTAGACATTCATAAACCATTATAGGTTTCTTGGGAATTATTCTAGCAGGAGAGTTCTCAGACTCTGAAAATATTGAAGATTTTAGGAAAGCCCAATGGTAGAATTATAGCAAAGTAGCTAAAGTTTTTTTCAAGTCATTCAGTTCAAAGACATTGGTCATACAATTCTGCACCAACATATTGAAAGATCTTGAGCCTTTTATCCTGTCCAACAAAACAACCCCAATTGATCTCGTTTAAGAAAAATTTTGTAATTGCATTTATAGTTGCTGCACAGCTGGGCCGTGAAACTGGCGGCACACCACAATCACAAGTTGTCTTGCAATTCCTTCTGCACTGTGTTGACGCATTTCCCCAATGTTATATCAGTATGGAAACAATTCATGGTGGGTTTGAAAGAGCTTTGGCTGAAAAACAAGGAGATGATGTGTCTGTGGGTAGGTTCTAGTACTCAAGTTTACATTGAGAGAAACAATATCTTAGTGTAGAATTCAGACTATGATTAGCAGGCAAAGTATTTTCAAATTGTGTCTAGAGGTAACTGAGGCTAAATAATCAACATTTTTCATACCAACCCCTAAGGGATTGTTTGAATTGATTTGCTGTTTTTTCCACCAAAAGTAAAATTTGATCTGCAAGTTAAGTATTTGGATATTCAGCAAGCGAATTTGGCTGTTCAGCAAGGAACACAAAAAGATTGGCTACACAGATCCGATTTCTCTAGATATTTCATTGAAACATTCAGTTCTTCGTATTTTTGGCATAAAGTTAGTGAAATATTTCATTATTGAAATGCCAGTATTTAATCGGTTTATCTGTTTATCATCAGGCTTCCTATATTTTAGTATAGTTTATGGAAGCCTTTGTATTGAAGTTGAAGATCTCATTATGTGCGAGGAGCTAGTTGGTGGTAGTTGTGCTTCCAGGAATAATCTTGGTTCACTGTCTTATACCAACTTTAAAGATAAATTGTGTTAACAACAACAAGATATTTGTTCGAAACTGAATTTATTCTCAAGCTATCAGCAATCAATCAATCACACTTACTTATTCAGTTCATAGAATGTTTAGCTATTCTACTAAGGAGTCTGAATTGGGTGATTTTTGCATTTTGCAGAAACCTGATGAATTTCAAAAGTGCACAATATTGGGTACCCCAAAACAGACCATCAATATTTGACAGGCCACAATGAATCATACACATGATCAATCTTGGTGCACCCAGCAATGATTGAAGCTCTAGCACCACTCAAGTCAAACTTTTGGAATGGAACTATAAAAATGTCACTTTATCTGGTCTCTTTTGGAAAATACCTAAATGTCACTTTATCTGGTCAGCAAGTTCAGCTTCCAATCAATTTTTTCATCAAATGTTATTTAACCTAATACCCCTTATTCACACTTGCAAGTTAAACTTCTAGCTTAAGCAAAGCCAGGTCATCAAGTGTTTCGTTTTGTTCAAGTTGGTCAATCCAAGAAATAGAATGCACTTAATTGGTTGAAATTTAACCTGGTTTAGATTATGCCGGCTTTAACTGCGTCAGTATGAATTACAGTAGGTATTAATTGAATTTTGTCTTTCAAAGATTTTACCAAATGGGTTATATCAAGACTCCTAAGAATCTTGACTGCAAGTGAATGTCAGACGTTGCACGAGAAAGCCATTGAGGTCATCCATGCAATATTTCAGGTATGTGCCTTGTTACAACTGTAAAATTGACGTACCCTCTCAAAGTCAATACCATGATATGTTTGATTCTTTCTGTTTAAAAACCAAATAATCATAATATATTCTGAAAAATTGGTTAAAAATCTTGCTAGAATTCAAATCAAATTACTCCACACTTTGTTTCTTTAATAATTTTCCAACTATAATGTCATAAGGGATTTTACAGCAGACTTTTTGTGTCAGTTAGCGGAATCGGTCCAAAAAAATCTTCTAAAAATTTGGCAGCAATCCTTGATTTTGGCAAAGAATCTCTAGACATTCCATTTGTTCTCATGAAAATCATTTACGCTTTGTCGAGGATGGTTTGTTGAACAGCTGCTCGTATAGAAATCATTGACAATTTCTAACGGGGATACTGTTTAAATTGAAACAGCAGTCTATATTATTCTCAGTATTTGATATTTGTATCAATAGCTCGATTTTTACCAATGCAAATCTGAGAATATTAAAAGATATTTAATGTAATGTTTATTTCATAGCTCATGAAAGGAAAAGATTTAGTGTTATATCAAACAATCATTGCCGAAGTCATTGACCTTGTCAAAGGTAAGTTACAACTTTACATGAAGTACAAACAAAGTTTGGTGAAGAAAATTTTCAGCCACATTTAGATATTTTTAGGTTATATTTTCGAGAACATTTACCAAAACTTTCAACATTTCAAAGCACACCATGAAAGGATGGGCCTTAAAAAGAACTCGGGATTGGCAGATAGATCTAGATTTCTCTTTTAGTTTTCCTTTCGGAGAGAACATGTCTTTGGTCATTTGTGGTCAAACGAAAATGTTCAGCAATCAGAAATTTTGGCGTGACAAATTTTCAGAAACCATCAGATTTCGGGTGTCTTGTAAAGAAATACCCCCATTTGTATGCTACAATCTTCATGATATCTTTGGGTGTTTCATCTATTTATGTATATTCGTTAGAGTCAATCATCGGCTGTAAGTTGAAGGGAGTTCTTCTTTCTGAGACGCCTGAGTTGTTCTTTTCTTAAATTTAATGTATAGTTTTTTATTGATGCAAATGGCTGCCGTAGTTGGAACTCAATGACATCATGTCCTTTCCAGCTATGGCAGCCACAGGATATTGATATTTTGTTTTAGTTTAGTTGTTTTATTTGTGATAAAAAAAGATTTCACATGAATATCTTTTTAGCAATGCTAACCATTCGTGCTGTTAAAGCGCAAATTTAGATTGAAGTTTTTAAATGACTTGAAAGATTTAATCATCTGATCATTTTAATAACTGTGTGACCTTTCAAGCTATCTTGACCTGAAAGCTGTCACTTGATTTTATTAATTTATTTCGTTTTTATCCCAATAGACACACTTACACACTCACAAGGACACACTTATCAATTACCATCCCACTTTATCTTTGAAACTGACATAAAACTTGTACGTGCGGCTACTTCATGTATCATTAGCTTAGAATTAACAACCTGAGAATCAGAACATCTTCAAGAAACTATAAAAAGTCATTAACTGACTCCACTTACACAGCGACATTTTTTCTGGACTGCTAATTGAACATATGGAGTTCTGGGCATCTGGAAAACTTTAAGTTNTTCTTTCTGAGACGCCTGAGTTGTTCTTTTCTTAAATTTAATGTATAGTTTTTTATTGATGCAAATGGCTGCCGTAGTTGGAACTCAATGACATCATGTCCTTTCCAGCTATGGCAGCCACAGGATATTGATATTTTGTTTTAGTTTAGTTGTTTTATTTGTGATAAAAAAAGATTTCACATGAATATCTTTTTAGCAATGCTAACCATTCGTGCTGTTAAAGCGCAAATTTAGATTGAAGTTTTTAAATGACTTGAAAGATTTAATCATCTGATCATTTTAATAACTGTGTGACCTTTCAAGCTATCTTGACCTGAAAGTTGTCACTTGATTTTATTAATTTATTTCGTTTTTATCCCAATAGACACACTTACACACTCACAAGGACACACTTATCAATTACCATCCCACTTTATCTTTGAAATTGACATAAAACTTGTACGTGCGGCTACTTCATGTATCATTAGCTTAGAATTAACAACCTGAGAATCAGAACATCGTCAAGAAATTATAAAAAGTCATTAACTGACTCCACTTACACAGCGACATTTTTTCTGGACTGCTAATTGAACATATAGAGTTCTGGGCATCTGGAAAACTTTAAGTTCGCTCCAGTATAGATTTGTCAGAACTATGTTTCAATCTAGTCAAATGATATTTTGTTTGAAAGCTATTTTCTGAATTCTTTGTCCCAATATTTCCTTTCTTGGTCTTGGTGAAAATGAGCTGAAATCCAGTAACTTCTTAATCTGATTGTTATTCAATCTTTTTAACACTTTAATATGTTATAATTTTCTTTCAATTTATTTCTTTACAGATTTGAAAATCTTGATGGAGAAAGTGTTTCTGGATGAATCTGATGAATTTGATGGCAACACATTCTGTATAGATCGATTTCAGAAGAATGGAGCAGATAATAGGGTAAGATCAGTCTGGTTCCCTGACGTCATTTTCGACTAGGGGGACTGGGCTCCACGGAAGCGGTCCAAAATAACTTTAAAAACTTTGGCTGGTTTTTGTCCAGGCGTCAACAAATCGCTTCCCTGGCGCCCAGTACCCTCACGCGAACGCGGTCAAGTTGACGCACAGGGAACCAGGCTGGGGTAAGATTCGTTCAGTCTTTAAGAGAAGTTACGTGCTTATAGCGATAGAAGAAGGGTAAATTTAAAGTTCTGTCTGGCGTATTTCGTTTATTTGATTCAGGAGCTGTTTTGTAATCGTTTCCTTTAAGCCCTAAATACGGGAGAATTACAATGCCTTCTGCTAGGCTTCTGAACCAAATAAGCAAAATCCGCCAGACGGAACTTTAGCTTTACCCTTTTTCTTTCGTTATAAGCCAGTAACTTCTCCTAAAAACCACCTTTCGCTTGCACAAGGCGAGAGTTTGCCCTACTAGTTTTGGGGCAACTTTTGCGGCTTTGTTCGTTTTGAGTTGCTGGTTGAGAGAATTTCCTTTGTCTGCAGTCACTAATCGCTTTGAGTTGAGGTATCAATCAACGCAGCTGTTGCTATTGTCTGCCCTTGTTGCCTTGAATATGATTAATGCCGCCATTTTGAAAATTTCCAATGTAGAGTTACTGCAAAGTATGCTAAGTTCCTATCAAGCTCTAACCATTCAATTAATAGAAAAACGTGCTAGAATTTTAAACCGCCTCTATAGAAGTTTAACCTCCGTGTTGTCCGTGATTGGAATTATGAAGTTGAACCATTCAATGCTGAGAAGTTTTCGACTATTGTCTGGTGCTGTTCTTCTCCAATTTTTGAGCTGTAATATTGTGGTTTATGTT
Source organism: Aurelia aurita complex sp. Pacific (assembly GCA_004194395.1). Classification (NCBI taxonomy): domain Eukaryota; kingdom Metazoa; phylum Cnidaria; class Scyphozoa; order Semaeostomeae; family Ulmaridae; genus Aurelia; species Aurelia aurita complex sp. Pacific. The sequence continues at coordinate 188,302 of REGL01000500.1, read as the reverse complement.
GACCGTAAAGGAGGCATTTGTTAAGGTGGTGGTAGCAGAAAGTCTCATGTTAAATTAATGCAAGCTATCTTATCTGCACATGATGCACCATTGAAAGTATTCTTTGCACTTTAGGAAACTGAAGAGAGTTTTGACGAAGAGAAGATGCAAGCAAAAATGGTCGAGATCGAAACTTTTGCACAAAGTGATTTGCTGATGTCGTCATGCTTGTGAGATCATTTTTTTGTAGTTCAGGAAATGAGCACAAATGTTTCGCAGCTTCCTTTTAAATCTGTGTTTGTCTTTGGCCTTTCATTTCCTCATTCCCCCGAGCTGGAAGTTATTCGGAGAAGCATTTTTAAACAACTAATTTTGTCCTGTTTGGCTAGTTTGGCTAGTATTGTGTACGTATAGGTGAAGGTGACCTTAAAAATCATCTTCGAGACCTACTACGAGAATTGGCCGCTTTCCCCAATCCCTTTCAGGTATGGTCAAAAAGGTCTATTGTAGATAAGTTTCGAATGTTGTAAACAAACATTGCAGACACATCTCTACATAAGCTAACTATTTTCCATGGTTGTGCTTACTGGAAAGGTGACCATGGATGCAATTTTGTGTCAATTGTATTCTCTATTCCATAAGTTTCCGTGGCTATCTGTAATGAGACATTTAGGTGAATAGTTATAAGTAATTATTCAAAAGGATAAGTAAATGATGGAGTCAAAATTACATCTTTCAAGTTCTTATTAGTTACAGATTTTGGTCCTGAAATTATTCTCTTATAAAATTTTGGTAAAATTTGAATTAGGAAATAAGTATTGGTCCGGAATGAAAGTGTTAGGATTGTTTTCGTTTTGATGTATGCTGGAATTTGAAGTTTATTTTAAGCTCCATCATGAGCACATCAGTTGATCTGTTTTGACTCAACGTTTATCGTCATCAATAGCTGAATCTTTCTGTGTCCCCTTCGGTTTAGCACATTGCTGAGGAGGTCAGTACATGGACTCTGTCAGTACTGTGGATCACGTATTTCAGAGTTATGGAGAGTCATTATCTTTCGCCTACAGATCCAGACACACAGCCAGCCAAAGGTAGACTCTCTTATGTTCTGATCAATTTAACACATTAAATCAATCAGCGTTTGGTTGATTTCTCTTTTGCCAAAATTTCAACAAACAGATGTGTCCATTAAAAATTACTCTTTGGATTCACACAATCTCACAAATCGTCTCGCAAATGGTTGACAATATGAAGTTGCATCAGTTGCAAAAACCGTCGATATGATCTAATTTCGGTGAAAACTAATCTCGAACGAATTTTGACACCGAAAATTCTCGTCAGTACATTCAGCAAAATATGGCTTTCGTTTATTTTTCAGAGTTCTTATTTACGCATAAAGTATTTGTAGGCCATTTATGTCATGAAAAGTTCAACTGAAAATAATCATCTAATATTCCTAGTTTTCCTAGTATTCATTGGAATACTTCTCTCAGAACCTCAGAACCTTTACATTCTGTGTGGTCAGTTTTAGCGTATGCGTCTCTAAGAATTTTAAGCAATTGTACTGGGTGTCCCCAAAAAAGTACTCCTGTTTAAAAATCATCAAAAATTGATTATCAAAGCTTTGATAACATTTTCTTTTTGAATTGTTTTGTCAAAGACCCAAAAAGATTTATAGATGCTAGAAGGCAACAAGGCAGAAAGATTACACATTGAAAAACCTTATTTTGAGCTATACTTTTTAAGCAAAATATTCAATCTTATCTAACAGTCAAGGTTTTAAGATTTTTCATCGTCATCGAAATATCCAATGATAGTGTGCATTTCTTTCTGTCATTTATGACCAAACTAGAACTTTATATGCACAAAGAAATTGATCTGGCAAGCATAAATGCTTTTTTGCAGTATGATTCAAAATCCAGGTAGCCCTATAAAGAGCTAAATTTATTAATTTTAAACCAATTACAAGGTCTGCTATGTCTGGGAAATTAGTTTGGTCCTTGATCTACTTGTCAAAACAATGAAATTGAAGATCGGTCATGTAATCAAATTTTGGTGATTTTTCAAACAGGAGTACTGTTTTTGGGACACCCGGTATATTTAAGCTACATTTTGCAATCTTAGTCAAAAGGAAATGTTGAACTGGTTCAAATACAGAGAGTCATTTATTCTCTAAAATTATCTTGTGTTTGCTCTTTTATGTTAAAGGAAGCAGTATCTCTCATCCTTTCCTTGCTGAAGACTTCAGGAATGGTATCGTCAGTCACAATTGATGAACTAATGAAGACACTGCTGTCATCAGTGGAATATGTTGTTTCCTCGATCGATAGAATTAAGAGGTATTCACATTTAATAATCATGTATTCCCCATAGTAGCCAAGCAATCGCATTTCGGTGCTTGAAGAGATATACGATTTTAGCAAATCACAGCTTATTTCATGGTACAATGCAAAGGAAAACTTAGATGTGATAATTTATTGAACTAAGCCTACCATGCAGTTCTAAAGTTACAGACAATTTGCGTAAAGCTGCGTCGATCAAAAGCTTGACAAGGGCTGGAGTTGCCTCACTCATTTTGTATGACAGTCAAAAAGGTCATGCTTAGATACACATTCTTCATAGTTGTCCCAAGGAATTGTCCTGTTCATTGACGTTATTTTGAAGTTGAATAAGTATCTAAAAGCTATGAAAATCTTGGTCGAAAACCGAAGGCTTTCGTTAAGCAAAGTTGGTGGAAAACTACTTTTCCAAGGCTTTTTTAAAAGATAGCCCCACTAATATAGATATATGGTTTTGACATCTGTTTACTGCATGTAATATTAACTGTTTTCTTGATTTTTTTGCAGGAATGCAAAGAACCTTCAAGAATATGCATCTATTCTCACAGAAGTCTTCCAGTATCTCTTTGCAAATAGCCAGAGCAGCTCAAAGCCATTGTTTTCCTCTTTCGAGCTGAACAATTATCTGGAGAAAATCTCAGACTGGCTCAGTAATGAACCACTAAATGTGGAAGCCATGGTTGAAGATAAATATCAGGTATGACCTATACTTAATTTCAGTTCAATTTTTATATTCTAAAATTCCATTGCATACAACATCTTGAGAAAAATATTGATTTGCATTCAGTGACCTCACAATACGTATGACAATGCAAGCTATTAATAATTACCCCCAGGGTATTGCAAGCAAGAGAATTTCAAGGAAAAACTCTCAGTTGATAATATTATCAAGAAGATTTAAAATTGTGCAATTGACTTTTTAAGGTATTCTTATCCAACTTATCATTTTATATGTAATATTTTCTTTGCATTTTGTTTTCAGTTAAAATTTCCTCAGTTAACATCTTGTTGCTAAAAGTTTTGGCAATGAATTAAAGTTCATAATGATGATAATGATGATAATAATAATCATGACGTTAGCAATGATAATCATAATAATCGAATGTCTCTTGGCTAAAGTTATCAGAACTAAATTTATATTCCAGAGTAACCAGTTTTTGATAATTGCGATTTTGGCTGAGTAGATAACGAACATTTTCTTCATCAGGTGCTGATTTTTGAGCTGGCGAACAGTCTCTTGAAAGTAGAAATGCAAGGAAAGGGTCGTCTGATTTCAAGGAGAACTCTTTTACGATTGACTCAGAGTTTATTGGATAATCCTGGATATGCTATGACCACAAAAGTAAGAATGTAGCTCACCTAGAAAAACATTGCCTCCAAACTTTTTAAATCGGTGTAGAAACATGGGTATAAAATTCTATGACCTGTTTCTTTGAATCAAATGGCTTGAAAGATACTTGGACTATTTTTCTACGATTCTACCCTTGAACTTTTGAATTTTCATTGAATATCTTTCGAAATTGCAATATGTTTTATGTTTCAACTCATTTAGGGATGTGACGTGATAGAATTACTAAATCGTAAAACTAGAAGGGTGAAAGACTTGCGTGTGACAGTTTTTCTTGAAAATTATTCAGTGATTTCCCAAAGAGTTTAAAAATTGTTGTGAGTTCTTTTGAGAAATTTTTTGAATTCTTATAAAAGAAGGAATACACTCTAATTCTAAAAATATTGAAGATTTCAGAAGGGTCCGACGGTAGAAGAGTTATAGCAAAATAGCTTAAGGATCTTTGCAGTCATTCAATTCAAAGAAACTTTTACACCAGCCTTTTCAAAGATTTAGAACGTATACGCACTTTCTGTTCACTCAACTCATTGACAATTTTTGTTCAATGCCTAATTAACCAACATTTAGCTTGCAATATGTGCCACTGTGTGCCCCTTTTCATTCAAACTTTAATAACAAGTTTTTGAGAAGTTCTGCAATGCAAATGCTCTTTTGTGAACTAGAAAACAGCTGGGGGGGGATACGAGAATAGTATCCACGGGCAGCTCTCCATCATAAAACGTGAGGAATTGAATGGCGATGTGGTTAATGAACAAAGTTTCTAAATTTGTCCATGAGTTGAGTGACCAGACTGGATATGATATTCTTCATGGTAAAATTACTTGACCAAACGCAATGAAACTATCGACTGGGGGTTGAATGTTGCTGTCGGTTTTCTTGTGCCTCGAGATAATGTTATTGAATTTTATGTGGGCAAGTCATCAGTGGTCTAATCTCATTTGCCAATTGTACAAGAATGCATAATTTGGATTCTCTTTTGCATCTGATTTGACGAATTACAAAGACGAGTTTCAGAGATAAGATTCACGTTCCTTCTATAAGAAATTTATATCAATCTTTAGTAAGCACGATGGGAAACGAGTGTAATCTTAAGTTAAGAATGTAGTTTTTGTTTTCGTTAAGGTTACCTTCGTCTTTATTTGTCCCAACTGCGGCTTACTTAGACTTAAACAATCAGTCGTGGCCTTGGTACTAAAAGGGTCTCATTTTTGGAAGGAGATACCACATTTTAATGCCAAGACTTTCTTTAGTTGTTTCTTATTTGTTGGTGGAAAGAATTGTAGAACCTTTGCCATAATATCTTTGAATTTTAGTTTTTCAATTTTTTTCTCAAACGTACTGTAGTAGTAAGATTTTGTAATTTCTTTCATTCCAGTTTACACCAACCTCGTTCCCAGGGTGTTCTGACGTCATACGCTGGTCACGAAGCCGAAAGAACACCCTGGTACACTTGGCATCAATCTTGCCAATATATGGCAAGATGCGCCCCATTATGGATTTGCAGTTTGCTAGGCAACGATAATCGACGAAAAATGGTCGTTGCTCTAGCGCTAATTCTGAAGTATATAAATTGAGAAATTAAAAACAAACACTTTGAGGACCCTATTTTAGCCCTTTTTAAGGTATTTAATCATTAATCCGAGGTTAGCAAGTGCATTTAGTAGGAAAACGAGCACGATCCATTTGGGTCGAAAAAGGGCCTAAGTTGAAATTTTNCGCAAAACGGAGTTACGGCGTAAAATGGGGTAGGCCGAAATTATTCCCCATTTTTGGGGGGCGCGCGCTCCGCTTCTGGGGGCAATATTGAACCCCAAATTACGTTATTAGACTTGCAGACGAATGGTCTCTTGAAAACTTTTTTCTGTTTTGAAATCGGGCTTGTAACCATGGAGCATCGACTCCAAACGTAACCTCAGGTCGGAAAATCGCAACATTTATTTTTCAACCCCCTGTTATGACGTCATAATGAGCCCAACATTTCCTGAAACTCCGAAATTCGGATGCGCCGTGGTCCATTACCCCTCTTAAACTCCTCACTTGCCCCATACACCCCATTGATTTTGTGAAATTACCGATTCAATAAAGGCCATTTTGAATGGGAGCCAGTTATAATCTGATTTTGCTATTGTTTTCGAATAGCCAATCAAATTGCCGAACGGCCTCTTGTATCCCAGTATCCCAGAGTAGAGGTAGAGCAACGAACTCACTCTGGGGACGAGATTGAGTTTACACTGGTTTCTCATTAATGAATTCAGTTCAGTTTCAGTTTCATTGATCATCAATCTATACTTCATACAATTCTACACAATTACATTACAAATAAATACAATACCAAATTAATAACATCAAATACAAAACTACAATCTAAGCAGAAAGAAAGGATATTACATGATTGTATATAGTATAGATCGATTAAGGAGGAGCTCTCTAAGTAGGTAAACTAATCGAGAGAGAGCCCCCCCCCCCATAAAAACAAAGAAACTAAAAAAAATATTAAGATAAAAAACTATGAATTGGTTATAAACAACGTTTTGTGCCACTCGCGTGCTTTGAAAATAATTGTACCATGCACATATGTTCTAACCCTCTGACTTGTAGGGCGAAATGAGTTTATTCTTTGCATATCTGCTTGATATTTTTAACTTCTTGTATCTTGTCCTTTGTAGATGTATGTTTCAATCATGATATCGGTATTCAAGGCGCTCGAGCCCAAGGATGGAAAATCTGGAGCGAAAAGAACTGTAAGTTTTCTCAGTAACATTTACTAACCCTACTTTGTTTGATAACTTGCTTTAGATTTAGATTCATTCTTAGTTTTCTTTGCTCTTTAACAAATGTTTCGATTTTTATTTACCTGCAGGCTGCAGAAATGGACTCAACGAACAAGCGAAACGTTCAAAGGTAGGTGATATTTCCCTGCTAGCAAATGAATCTTTGTTTTCGAAGAGGATTTCCATTTTATTTTATCCATTTACTTCACCGTATTTTTCAAATAGGCTGTCTCCCGCAAGTAAGCGCCCTTCAAAATTAAAGGACAGCCGTGCAATGATTATAATGAAAAATCCACTGGCTGTAGCAAATTAGGGATGACAAAAAATTATGTGTGACACATCGAAGATCCTTGTTTATTTTTTCGATTCTGATATGTCGAGTAGTGCCTTATTTCTTGATAGTACTATGCTTTTTAACTTGTCAACTTCTCCAACGAGGGGCCATTTTAATCCATCGCGTGGCTGAGGGACGAAAACCCCGAGTGATTATGCCACTCAAATAAATGGGAACTCCTCTGAAGCACTTGAGTGGCAAAATGGCACGTAGTCACGTCTCTCAGCCACGCGCTGGAGCTGGAACGGCGCCTTCGGAGAAGAAAGAGACAGAAAGGAAACAGATTCGATCAGGAACAGCTCGATGGATCTTATTCATATTTTTTCATTTCGACCTTCCTACGGCCTTTGGAAACCTTGGAAATTCAAATGACGCCCGGATCCGCTCTTTCGATTCGAAGAGATAAGGTATTCACTCAAACTATAGAAACACATATCTGTACATCGCTGCTAAAACTGTATTTTGCAGAAAGAAGAAACATCGTGCTATACTACTATGATCCACCAACAGTAAAATTTTGCCCCTTTCGTCGATGCCCTTTGTCGATTGATTATTTTTGTTGATGTTAACCCTTCCTCTTCGTGTTGCAGCCAAAGAGACAAACCTGGCATTGGGAACGCAAGTATTGATATGTTGACTGAGAAGCTGAATCAGTTATTTGATGCATTGAATTCAATTTTTGATCATGAAAATCAGCAGGTATTGACTTACTACAAAATTTCCTTAACTCTTCATTTAAATTTATCGTCATGAAATGAGTTGATTTGAAATATCTATCTGTAAGTTAAAAAGTTAAACCATTTTAATTTTATGCCGCACCAATCAAATCAGGGAATAGCGCTTGCCTGATCATTTGCTTCGCTTGTTGTAAATCTAGTGGGTTTACAGAAAATTATCTGTATATCAGTTGGATACTAGACTTATTACAGTTCGTCCCTAGTTTTCGCTCGCTATTGAGTTGAATTACTAATTGAACTGAATGGAATCGCTCTCTCAAACAGGGACTCATAATCAAACTAACTCAAAATCAGGACAAAAACTCGTTTTCACGTCAAGTTCCTGACGTTACAATCAGATTGCAGCATTCGGGGCTGCTCGGCTGTGATTGGCTCATTTAAATTTCCCGCGTAAATTTTGAGTTCTCGGTAAAATTTTCGGCAGTTTTTGGAATTGTCGGTGCCCTTGGTCGCCCTGTCAATAAGACAGCGCTTCGCTTTGCTTTTTGCCAAAATGGAGGTTGTTATCATCGCAGCTACGGACAGAATAAAGGTGATCTCAAAAGGCACTGTACGAAAGAGTTTTGAAGGGAAAGGATGCATTTGTTTGTTTGCCAACTTGCTGTAGGAAGACCCCGGAAGACTTACTGTTTGGCGAATTTAAATCGTGAAACACAGGATTCCTTTTTGGCCTGAGCAAAACAAAAAAGGAGCTTGAGGTAAGCACTTCGACCCGGCAAAAAGTTAAGAGAAAACTCACATTCGATGTGGAAAAGATACCCGAAATTTCTTGAAACATTCCTCTATAAACAGCAGAAGTATTCGTATTTGAAATTCTGTGCAAATTATAGTAAATTTGTCAAAGAGGCTTGAACCTTGAAAACGTTTCTTCGTTCTTGCAAAGTGCCGATCAATTTATCTTTCCTCCTGAAGTTTAAAATCACAGACTACAGTACAAAGCTGCTTAAACAGAAACTATTTTCAATCTTACGAAACAAATGTGTCATAAGAGTTTTGTGGATAACTATACATTTTTTAGGAGAATTATTTATAGATTTGAGAAGCCTTTTTGGGTGTTTTTCTTTGCGAGAATAATTTGTGTTCGTTTCTTGAGCTTCCCCGACCGAAGAACATTCTAGAAAACATTGCAAAGTTCCCCTGAAGATAACGCCAGAAAACTCGCGCATTTTAAGATAAAGAATAACCGAAACTTGATGAAACGTTTATGCTTTGTTAACCATAGTATTGACAGCAGAAATATTAGTGATTGAAATTATTACAAAATAGCTAGTGCAGGTTTTTTGCGTAAAACAGTCTCACAATAGGTTGCAGAAGGCTTCAGCAAAAAGTTTCTGAAATATACCTTGGGTTCCTTTGACAATCGAAACAATCATGATTGTATTGTTTTAGATTTATCATTGTTTCATTTGAAAGAAATTAGATCCCACTGGCTGGCTGAATTTGACGAAATCTTTATTGTTTTGATTGTCAAAGGAACGCAAGTTTGTCTGGTTCACTCATTCCGAAAAAGTTTGAAGGCGTGGAAAAGTCACATGACCTCCATCACAGCTAGGAAGTCTCCCTGCGGCACGAACAATCAATCGAATCCATCAATCAATCAATCAACCGACCAAGTCTCGGTCAAATTCTCGTACATTAGTTTTGTCCTCGTTTTCACATAGCTTTTTTATGAGTCGTAGATTGAGCGAAAGGGTTAAAATCAAGATGTAAAAAACGAGCGAAATTTACGACGAATTGTAATCAGTCTAGTTGGATACATCCTTGCGCAAAGATTTTTTGATAGCGAGGCTATAATGTTCTCATCTCTTTCAGGCGCTATTAATTTTGACAAATACTTGCTATCATAAGGAATGGGGGTTGCAAATGAAAATCTTTTAAACAAGTCATCGAAACATCTTAATCGCGTAGAGTTCTGAAACAATTCCATTTTATTTCACACAGATCAAGGTTGCTGAATTGTTGATAACTCTCAAAGCTATTTCAGCTCTTCTCCAAGTTTTCTGTCACTTTAAATGGACCTTGTCAAAAGGTAGGTTGCTTCCTATGGAATTTTGAAATCAAATATTGGCAGTGTCTTTTGAAACTTTGTCTGTCTACCGTAATATTCGGATCTACAATATTCGGACTGACAATATTCGGACTGACATTTGAATTTGTGATCTGCGTGTCAAGTTTAAAATAGTTCCAGAGAAGGTCCTTTTGAATGAACATTAAAGTTTATTGAATATGGATGCAATCTTATTTTATAATGAAAATCCCAGATGAAACCTGTCGGCAGTGCTTCCATTGGCTTACTTTAGTTCATTGTGATAAAAAGTACTGTTATAATCGGCATTAAATGAGTCTTGAAATGACAGTAATCAGGGAATAGTGAATGTCTTTTTTTTGTTTTTTTTAGCATTTTGTTGGTATTTTGTAGCCTTTCATGAAAGTACTGAGTGCACTAAAATTCACTTTTTATTTTGACTGCCATTTGCATGGATAATTTTGATTTATTTGCGTTTGCAAACTGTGAGAAGACCTGAAAAAATTTCATAATATAGCTGGGCTATTTATTCTACCTCTTAGTTGTTGAAAAATGATCTCAAACGCTATTTAAGCTCCAGGGCGTATAGTTTTCTATCTAAGTTGCATGCAACCAAAACGAAAACAAAATTCTTTTCAGCACAGCCGGTATATATGATTTTATCTCTCTTCTTCATTTGCAAGAATTTGCTGCTGGACTGGATACAACATCATGCCAGATTCACTCAATCCTGCATAACCCCTGTTTCATGACATGCTCAGACAAGGACAGAACTTCCATACTTCAGGCCATGATTCGAATCTTCAACGGTGTCGTGACTTTGTTCAACTGCAATAAAACCGAAATAAACGGCAAACCCTATGATGGAATTCTTGAGATAGTTTATCTTCCGTGGCTTGGCAGCATTGATCCGCCTTGGTTTGACTGGACACCTCGTCTTCATACAGAGACTGACTTGAGATCACTATATACCAGATTGCAGTCGTCAATTGATAATCAATACATTGAAATGGCAATAATGATGATTTTGAAATTGAGTAATAAAGATCATGTCCAATGGAAAGTTCATATATTCAGAACAGCTCTCGTAAGTGTACTGTTAGTTTCTTGTAAGAACGTTTTTGATGCGTGGTAAGCACGCCCTTCTTGCAATCAGATGCTTAGAATGAGTAGAGCTAAGTGGAGGTAAGCTATAAATATGGCGAAGAAAACCTCTACGCAAACTATTATTCCTCCAGCTAAACAAATCCTCGCACGTCTCAAAACAATAAAATACAATAGTCTAATTTTAGACTTGCATATGCAGCTCTTGAGTTTGCTAATTTTAGACCTGTACGCACGTCCTTCTTGCAATCAGATGCTTAGAATGAGTAGAGCTAAGTGGGGGTAAGCTATAAATATGGCGAAGAAAACCTCTACGCAAACTATTATTCCTCCAGCTAAACAGATCCTCGCACGTCTCAAAACAATAAAATACAATAGTCTAATTTTAGACTTGCATATGCAACTCTTAAGTTTGCTAATTTTAAACCTGCACGCACGCAACCTTTGACTGCAAGTTCTTTTATTTCACGAAGAACAATGTCAACAAACTGTAAGGATAGCAAAGTGGTTTTGAACCTTTCTTTTTTGTTTTTTTGTTTTTGTTTTTTACATTCCATTAAAAGCTTACAAAACGAATTACTAACTACACTACTTACAAAATACTATACCCTACTACTAAAACAATACCATTAGGAGCGAAGAACAATGACTACCTCATAGCAACAAATTCTTCTGACCTCAAGAAAGGGTGGTTCGTGTTTTATCTGCCAGTCAGTTTTTGCAAATCATATGTCACAGGGGGTGGAGGGAGGGGCTGTGTTAGGAATCAACCAGACTCTATTGTCTATACTTTTTAAAGAGTTTCATTTCTCAAGTCCTTATGATATTAGACTACTCCCTATCAAGCAAAACAATAGACCTTGTAGCTATTCTGAAAAGAATCAGAATCGAACGATATTTTGCTACATTTTGTAGAATTTTTGAATGTGCACGATAGTGATAGAAGCTCTAACGCCACTCTATCGAACTTCGCGTATAAAAATGTATAAAAATGACGCTCGATCCAGGCTCTTTTGTAGAATTGCTAAAAGGTCTATTACCAGCCTTTTTTAGCCTAACAAACGTTTTGAAATTGATATCATATCCTAAACGCTTTTGCGCCACCTAAAACTGGTCTCTGGATTGAACTTTTTATCACATATTGAAACAATTTAAAACTGCAACTAAACCCCCAATATTCTATGTCCCCCATAGCTGGAAAGGACTTGATTTCATCGAGTTCCAACTACGACGTTACAGCCACTTACAACCATAGAGCAATATGCATTAGATTTAACAAAAGGACAACTCAACCCAAATCGGAGCGAGAAGGGAGACTTTCATCAATAGACCGTTGCAAATTATTCGAAATGGGTCAACTACATAAATTCCTTTGATCTTGCAAGAGGTGCCCTTTCTTGCCCGCCTTATACATGGTCAGCTAATTCATTTCATGTTTGTTTTTTCGCGTACAGACCAGTCCAAACATCGATACTCAAAGATCAGCCGTCAGATGTCTTCCAGGATTCCTTGCAGTCATCAATCGAGCCTCCTATTGTTTGTTAACAGAAGAGATCGGTCCACTTGTGCGGTCGTCAAGAGAATGTGTTCGAGAAGAACTGGCAAAAATTTGCGGAGATGTAGCATGTGTTTTAGCTAATAATTGCCAAGTTGTATTCACCACGGATGAAGTTGATTCCAGACAAGGAAACTCTGTTTCTGCTATGGAATACGGCTACAAAGTGGAATGCAATACTTGCGAAGAAGGTACAAATGTACTTAGAATTCTTTATTTTGAAGACTTTGTTACTGTCCTTAATTGGTCAAACTTTTTCACACACCTTTTGTTAAACTGTTATAGCAACAGACTTGGTTTCCGTGAATTTCAAACGTAAACTTTCATGCAAGTTATTGGCTATTTTGCTTGAAAGTTATTTATTCAAAAACTCGGGAAAGGTCCAATAAAAGCTGCGTCATAAATCTTTTCAAGATAGTCAAAAAGGCCACGCATGTATTTTTACATGGAAAATATGTGTGTATAATTTGCATTTCTTTCCTCCTCAGGGGACGGTTGTACTCGGCCTTGTTGTCTTATCTGAAGCTAAAATTTGGACAATGGTTAATTCACATTTCCAGTATTTCTGCATGTAATTTCAAAAGCTGCCTCCAAACAAGATAACAAAAAACCTAGTTGGTTACGACCCCTTTTTGCAGGCGAACTCTTATTATCATGCTTAGCCTCCCTTCCCTGACTCATTGAAATGACTTTGTTGAAACTGGTGAATAACTGGGATACAGGAGTACATATTGTTCACCCGCATGTATCGGGTAAGTCAAGAAAAGAATTCCCATTTGAAAGGCTACTGCTCCCTGAATATCAAGGCAATGATATTGAAAACTGTCTTGTTTTATTGCCGATATTTCCAATTAGGCTCAGTAATTTACCCGGCTTTGATCGGCCATTCCTTCCCGTGAATATGGGAGATTTTCTGCTGAAAGTCCCTTCCAAAAACTTGCAAAAACAATTGAAAACGATTAGCAAAATTTCCTTGGTTTTCCCTCCTAAAAATGATGACACTCACAAGTATTCATGTATTTTGTCCTCTTTGGAAAATGGAACCCGCCTGAATAGGTTATTCATACCATGGGAAGACTTGTTCATCCTCTCTAGAGGATAGCACGTGCTAAAGTGTGCAGAAGTCATTGCTGTAAGGCCTGTGCAAGGCTGAAATGTTAGGGAAATTTGTTCGTGATTTTATGGGCACGTTTTGAAGGTTTCTTAAAGGGGTGTTCTCGAGAAAGTCCTTCATGACTTCAGAACGGAGTGGTCGATTTCAGTCAGGAAAATTTTAAAAATAGATGTGAACATGTCTACCATTAAGTTTTATATTTGCCGATATCATGGTCTTGATATCCAGGGAGCCGTGATCTTTCAAACATGGATTCTTTTTATTGACTCACCCGGTACTATTTTCCCCAAAATTTTATCCGCGCTTCTTTCCACCCCTTTTTTAGTTCATATCCTTGGAATGTTAGCAAACTTTTTTCTTTTCCCGATGCAATATTGCAGAATTTGAAGAATGGAACTCACACTTCTGCTCGGATAACTCAAAATCATATGTTTCGGAAAATGCCGATACTTTCTTATCCGCACAGTTAAACTGTTTTCTTGCAACGTTTGATGGTGAAGGTGAAAGTGACAATGAAAGTGAAGTTGCGGTTTTAGTGCCACGCTCAGGGATCGTAGAAATGGAAGAGAAGACCTAATCGAATCTGCGACCCCTGGTCATGACATTCAAGTAGTGGAGTGGGGCTCTACCTGGGATCGAACCCTGTCCGCGTGACTGTTCTGGTTTCAAAGTCAGAGGATTACACCACTGAACCAGAACACCTTCACTATGATCCTAATATCTTATTTGAACTGAAGAAGATTTTTATCGAAACGTATTCCAATAAACAGTTGTGTTTTTATATTTTATTTTCTGTTTATGCCAGATGATGGTTTAGTTTACATATCGTATTTGATGTTTGTATCTTACTTTGACGTTTTATCTTATTTTGATGTTTTTTATGTTTTAGGAAAAGATAATACCTCAGGAGATATTTCACTGCTGACATCATTCTTCCAAATACTAAGACAAGATGCTTCTAGACCTGTCAAATTAGCATTCATCAGAAACTTGAAGCAACTCATGAATCATATTTTGGATGAAAAGGAACACACAACGACTGCTCTTTGGAAGTCATATTTAGATTTTATTGATGATCCTGATGTTGTTGTCCGAATTTCCTTCAGGTAAGAAGGGAAAATGTGAAAAATTTCTAATCTGTTGTCTAGCTGAGGTTTTTTTGATAATCAATTAAAGGACGAACACTTAAAAAATACAACTACTGTGCCGATAATGGCGGGAATAGACTCTGGTCATCGGAGTTCCCACCAGGAAAGGCACTTAGAACTCAAAAACTACAATACACTAGGAAAAAAACTGAGGCCTTGATTTTATTTTGAGAATTTATTGATAGTTTTCTATATTCTATATTATATTCTATATTATTCTATATTCACTATCTTGATCTCAAATGAAAAATTCCTGAAAACTAGCTTCCATTGGTTTTGGCTTAAAGTTTAAGTTGGTGGCCCAATTCAATCCATTTTTGAACCATCAAAATGGTAAAAGCAATGTTTTCTTACGCTCGGTCGTTGCCTTTAGTGATAGAAAAACTGTTGAAAGGTAATTAATAATTATTCCCTTTCGTCAATGCTGAGCATCAAAAAGTCGAAATTTACATCATATTGAACGGCCCCTTTTTCGCTATTTTTTAACAACTTGAGAAATATGATTTTTTGCTAAATCGTGATTTCAGAAGGAACTAATTCGCGCAAAATTGCGATAAAAGTCTCAAAAATTAAGTTGAAGCCTCAATAAGATGGCGAAAATTGAAACTTTACAATTGGTTGCTAAGATTTCCGAGCACATTTTTCCAAACAGTGAATACATTTTCTGATTCTCACCCAGTATAAGAAATCTCATAATTTGGTCTTTATAAATTATTTTGCTTCTTTCTCCAGCCAAGCTGTCAGTTCGTTCGTGAAGCGCAGTGGCATGGGGCATATCCAAGAATTACTTGTAAACAAGTTGAAGATGTCTTTTCTGAAAGCATCCAGTGAAGGGGACACAAAGATTCTGGAGACAGTTGTCTTGACGCTTGGAAGTGTAGGGAAAACTGCAGAAGGTAAAATAATGCAATTTTTGGATGATAAACTCCTTCTTTACCACACTTTGTGTTCGTTTGCGAATTGTTTTCAGTTTCAAGACTACATCCAGTGTGTTGTAGGAAATTCGTACCATGAAAATTTTGGAACTGAAGTACTCTCAAAAAGTGGATGGACTAATTTCCAGGGGACTAAACCCCCTTTTCTTATCTCGCAACTCAAAATTTTCCCCAATTTTCAAACATAAACATCTTTCGATTTATGCCTGTCTGATATTTCTTTGATGAGAAATAGAAACTTTGCATCTAAAATCGTTTATATCCATCTAGTTTTTGGGAGTACTTTAGAGTTTCTTGAATCTGTTTCTTGTTTTTCTGGTTTTTATTGTACTAGCAAACTGTATTTTAAACTCGTTTTTCAAGTGTCCTTTTTGAAGATATATGATGTTTCAATTCATTTTAATCTTTTCATTTCCTGAATCTCATTTAGGTGACTTGTTATTAGTGGTAGTCATAAGTCTTTTGGAATGTTTGATTACCCAACACCAATCCATTGGAGCTGTGGCATATGATCAGGTATACGTTATCGTTTTTCCTTGGCAGCCGCTATGGTAATACAGGAAATAATTACAAAAGTGTTAGTTCGACCTTTAATGTCTATCGTATGATTTACGATAGACAAAGCCTAAGAAGCCATGCCCCCTGCACAGTGGGTTAGAGGCAGACATTCGAAAATTTTGAAATTCTCTAAACCACTGGTTGTTATGCAGTTTTAGAAAGATGAATAATTGGGCTTTCGTGTGCTTTTTAAAGTTTTCATTTATCTTGTGTTATCACAGAATTATAGATTTTTGAATCTGAGTAAATTGGAGAAAATCTTTGAAAATTTTACACCCAGCATTCTAGTGGCAAAAAAATGTGGATAGATGTTTCTCGGCTAGGAAAATGGCTTGCAGATTGTTTCATCGGCATTACCAGAATGTAAATAGTCACTGTTTATTGAAAAGCAAGATGAAAATATTTTATCAAGTCCACTTTTACCACAGCAACAATTTTCTTCAGACACTTTGTCAGATTCGTGATCTCATTCAGAGGGCAAAATTTGACTTTAATGGAGAATATCTCCAAAAGTACGAGGAGAAACATCAACACCAATACATTTTCTGAAAGAGAACCTCATGATAAATTTATTTTTGAAGCTTTCATTTTGTTTCTCCTCGGAAATTTCAAATAAACAGGGGGAAAGGCCTTTTTTGGGACATTTGGGTGTCCCAAGAAAAGATATTGAGACAAGGCCCATTTTTTCAGAATACTACAAAATATTTTCGTTAAAGAGCATCCGCTGGGTAATAATGTTGTAATATTATGTTCATAAGAACGTTCTATGTATTGAAAAGAGCCATCAGTCACCATTGCTAATTTTCTTGAAACCGAGGAGTATAAAAGAGATTTTTGGCTCAGGGTCTAAAATTAGAATATCGGGCTCCAGCCCACCTAAATATGAAAATTAAAAATTTTTTGTGATCCATTTGATTCATCCTTCTCATACGTTGAAAATGAGCTACGAACTACTCCTGTAATATTTATTTCCCTGCAGATATCCACGAATGTCTGCAAAATCGCCATTTTGGCTCACTGTGCCCTGTGTCTTGTTATGGAAATGAAGTTGCATTGATCTTTGATGCTATCCCTGTCTTTTTTAACCGGGGGTGTTTTAGGATCAAATGTTTAGCTTTACTTTTTATTTATCGTACACATGTCATATATCTCTTTTTCCTTGAATTATTTTGCAGTTACTTTCAAATCGCAAATATAAACATATAACATGCATCAGTACATGACTTTTTTATTTCATAGGAAACTCATATCTGAGAAACTAATTCTGATATGGCCAGCAATTTATATACCATTTATCCAACTCAATTTACTTTATATTCAGTTGGTTTCCATCTAGATCAACGATTGTGTAAAGGCTAATTTCCAGTCAGTGGAATTTTCTGAGCGGGCGGAATTTTAGACAATAAAAGGTCGCTCAGCCATAACTTTTCCATTCAATGCCAGAGCGACATTTTCTCTCGAATACAAGAGAAATTCCGCCCGCTCGGAAAATGCCACTGACTGGAAATCAGCCTTAATGTTGACTTGGGAAAGAAGCATAGTATAATATGCGATCGTGGGTAGGGTACTTTGGCAAACGGGGCCGTAGGCAGCAGCTCAAACTGGGGGGGGGGGGGGGCAGGACACTTCAAGGGCCTTTTTTCTTTAAGCTGAAGG
>REGL01000500.1:136017-170439 GCA_004194395.1 Aurelia aurita complex sp. Pacific | reverse complement strand
TGGGGGGGGGGGGGGGCATGACACTTCAAGGGCATTTTTTCATTAAGCTGAAGGGGCACTTTCTGAAAATAGAAAGGGCACTTCTTCGTTTATTTCAAAATCTCGTGAGGGGAGCTTGTGTCCCCAGTTCCCCCGGCTCCTACGTCCATGTTGGCCAAGGGAGCTTTCAAAATGCATTTTAAAGACTGTTCCTTTGTAGTCATCCCACAAATACACGCGATGAATACCCAGTTGGGCAGAAAGATCTTCAACCATATTTAAGAGCTTACGTTGACTGGAGTACGTGTTATGATCTTGGGAGAATTTTGAATGAGTTATTGCAATGGTTTGAAAGGGGAAAATCTTTGCTCGACTCTGTACTATCACTGACAGAACGGTATTTGATGCTTCCATTAATTAAAATTACTTGATAATCATTTTGAACTGTTTATTATTGTATTTCGTGTTCTCCGTTTTGTACAGAATACGATACATTATAACACAAACTTCGCCATCGTTCTCTGTCCATTACAATGGCATTTATAGAGTTCCAAGATGGTAACCCAGTCCAGGTCTTGATGTCATCTATCCAGCGACGTTTCAGTCTTCCTCGGTTCCTTGTACCATTGGCGCGGCCTTCTAGGATTGATTTGGATAGTCCCACTGATGATAGTTCTATACGGCCAAACAATTTTAACTTTCTCTCTTTACTTTCTCTCTTTTTCTCTGAACTGTTTATATCTCTCAAATTCTGCAGATCCACGAAGTTGCAAATTATCACAATCTGAAATGCAAAGATCTTTTGCTAAGATTTCGTTCCCATGTTTGTGACTTTCTCATCAGCAAGTTTAGAGAAGCTATTGAAAGTGGAAAGGATAATAATTGTGTCATAGAGATGATTGCTGAAACTGCAAGTGTATTCGAGCTTAAAGATCAAAAGACTTTCTTGCAAGTAAGTAATTGTTTTTTGCATTGTCTGGTGTTTATTGTGGTATCGATGCATTTTAAAAGAAACCAGTTCCACGTTGCCAAAGATTCAAGAAGCACTGGAAATTCGTACATTGGGATTTTGTTTTCTTTCGTACATGATAATTCTATGTTATGTGCTTCATTTTGAGTCAACAACAGTAACCAAGTTGATCATTGATGACATTGATGATGCTAACTTTTCATCAATCTTTCAAGGGTTCTTTGTATGAGTTTTGATACGTCTGTACTGAATGAAAGCAAAGAGAAAGACTCATTCCTTCTGAGTTTTCTTTGATGTAGATCGTTTTCGCAGCACTAGAGCATAAAATATTTTGTGAGTTCAAAGTGAGGCCTCGGAATGCTGACTGCAACACTGCAACGAAGAAGCAGAAGCCTGTTTACGCAAGGCCTTTTCATATATGGCACATGACACAGGCAATGAGATGTATGCTTGTAAAAACATCTTTTGTAATCAACCAGTTAGCTTTATGGAAACAGGGATGCCGATCAGATTAGAAGCTTTCTAAAGATCTGAGATCTGCGATTGACGGAAATTGTTCATGAATGTACGCGTTGGAAATTGTTGAGTTCTCGTACTCTCACACATGAGATCTCTTCAGTTGGTTTTCAAGTTGTCGGTGATATCAAAGAGATTAGCAACCTTGAAATTCGCCACTGCTGGTCTTGATCTTATGACTCCAAACAAGTAAAACATTTAAGATGTTTTACTTTACCATCAAGCGTCGGTGGTGTAGCGGTTAGCATGGTTGCCTTCCAAGCAATCGATCCGGGTTCGACTCCCGGCTGACGCACTTTTTTACGAGGAAATTGGCTTCGTCAAATAATTTTTGCACATTTTTCAAGACCTTGGAAAGTACAATGATCAACAAAGGTTTTGCCGTTAAGAAATTTACAAAGCCTTGCGCAGATGTTATGTACAGACATTTCCAGGCCTTCAAAAGAAAGGATGAGATCTTATAGGTCTAATGTTAAAGCGTGCACCAGCGAAACGAAACCTGACAAATGGAGCTAGCTGACAAAATGGAGAAAGCGATGAATGCTGACATAATCAATTGACTATGATTCTAATGACTTGTCTTTGTGAGCCTTCAATACTTTTGTACCAAGGTATATTCACCCCTTAATGTTCCTACCGTTAATGAGCTATGCTAGTTATCACTGTAATGTGGTATTTAACTCTTTATTTTCATGTTGCAAGTATTCTAGTCCTCTTTGTGCCTATTAACCGGAGTTAAATGAAATATTTTTGAAGAACTTTCCCGTTGCAACTCCTCTTCAACCTTTGCAACGCGAATAGGATTCCTTTCGCGCATCTGCAGTCTTCCACGAAATTGGCGCACCGTTCCAAATCTCTTTCAAAAGGTCCTTTGAGCCACGTGATGCCCACAAATTGATTCGCTTGCTTAATTAACCAGAGTTCTATTTAGCTCCGTTTCTTCTGTAGGGCCTACATTGAGAATGCTACACCTGTATCAACTACAACTAGTCTTATGCAAGGGTATTTCATAAAACTCTGTTTCCTTCTTCAGAACAATCTCAAAGTACTACTTCCAAGAGTGATTCGTTATGCGGACAAACCATCTTCAATCATTCTTCGAATAATTGCAAAACAATTGGACATCAATCGACGAGAAATGCTCTTTTTTAACTTCAAATTCATTTTCTCATTTCTGGTCAGAAATTGCATGGGATCAGAGCTTGAGAAAACTCTAAAGTATCTTCAGGTGAAGTATACCCTTGTTTCTAAGTTCTGTTAGCAAATAACATTCGCCTTGTGACCACGAGGCTGAGGATCATGCTTTCAAGCATAATAATGTCATGATGCTTTTCTTACTGTTCAAGAATTATGGGTAAAGTTTCTTAGAAGTTGTCTTGTTAAGATACTGAAAAAAAGACGAGAAATGTCGATGAAGGTTTTGAAATGATGACAGTGAACCTGGAAATGGGCACAAAATATTTGCCATTTCTGTTTTCTGATGTATGCGTTGCTTATCTAAATTTCTCAGAGTGTAAATAATGCAACTGTATCATTTTAAAGGCGCAATTCAAAGAATGTTGACTGTAATTTCTTTAGAAGTGGCTTCGAAGTAGATTGTTGTGACAATAGACATTTGAGCTATTCTGAAAAGAATCAGAATCAAATGATATTTTGCTACATTTTGTAAAATTTTCGAATGTGCGCAATAGTGATAGAAGCTCTAACGCCACTCGATTGAACCTCGCGTATAAAAATTTATAAAAATAACGCTCGATGCAGGCTCTTTTGTAGAATAGCTAAAAGGTCTATTCATTCTGTCTCGGCTCTTATCTTGATGGCCTACAATCACTTACAAAATTGTTGAGCCATCCTGAAAAAAATGAGTTTTTTGGCCCCCCTTTCCCCCATGTCAATATTGTTTGGAAAAAAGTACTTGGTCATGCTGACAGACGTGGTTTTGCAACTTTTTAGTGGTTTTTCAACATTGACTAGTAGTCAAAATCTAATTGTAATCCCGCTCGATTTTCGTGTTAAAATCGATCTTTTCCTATCTATTTACTCAAAATTTTACATAGAATCCAAAAACCAATGTTTCCAAAAAATATTCATTAGCGTTTGCGCGTGACGTCATCATTCCGATTACGTGCCGTGACGTCACATTTCCACACATATTGGTATGACTTTCTCGCTGATTGAACACTTCTTGCTTGCTTATCGCGGTCAAACACTACCAGCGAAACCGTAAAATCGTTCCTGATATCTGAAGATAGAGAATTAGGATATATTTCCAAACATAAAGTAAAACTGAAGTCATATAAATGCTATTTTTTGGTATCTTCAACATCTGTTTAACCTTTTTCCTACGTTCTAGCATTTTAGAATTTGTAATTTGACGTCAGGTTTTCCTACAGAACTACAAATTTTTCCTCTATCCCCTTAATACATAAGTTACTTCACTACATGGTCATTATAGTTCTGGAAATTGTTAGATAAACCAAAATACCACTGAAAATTGACATCATTCTTCCTCGTCTGAACTATCAAAGTGATCGTTTTGTAAACTTTCTGCATTCTCGCACTGTTCTCACATGCACATGTCAGCGCATGACATATTTTGCTGTTTACAGCTGCATCAATTTGTAGCAGTTTTTCTTGCATTTGCAGCTTGTGAGTTGTATCAAGGAGGTAGGAGCAACGTCGTTCACAAAACCTATTGACTCGAAACCACCATTGGTACATTTCCATCCGAGATCACACGGATCTAAAACTGGTTGCATTGCACGGTCTGAGGAATACCAAACGACTAATTGGAGTTTTGCTCGGAGAAGGTGCTTCTGAAATGGTTTGAATGTTGGTAGAAACTTTTCACAATCCTCAGGTTCCTTTCCAAACAAGTACCACCTCCCTTGTGCTAATGTTGAATTGTGTTGGTCTTGGAACAGTAACTAGCCACTGCAAATTACATATTCTAACGGTCTGTCCTGGAGCGAGCAGATAGCTGACACTGTATCATCTTGTAACTTGTAAAAACTTTAAAACCAATATCCTTTACCTTTCCCATGAAATTTTCTGGTCGTGCCACATCCCGTACGGGCGTGAAAAGCGATTAATGCTTTTGATCTCTTTTCCACAAGGGCATCAAATATCTCTCTTACTGAGATGTTTCTTCCTGGGCTCAGAAAACATTGTTCTTTTGAGTAGTCGGTCGGCGAATGAGACCAGAATGACGAGCACATCTGTATCAAGGGAATGTATATACATTTCATGATCTTGTTCGTGCAAAGAACTGGCAAGAATTGCGTGCCACACCAGAAGTGTGTCAGCCACTAGAAGTGTATCAGCCTCTTCATGATTGTTCGAGCTGCAACAGTCAATGTTACCCATTGTCTCTCCATTTGCGCTCACAAGAAACTTTAGGCTTGGCTTTTTCTCAAAATGATCGATCGCTTTTTTGGCAAGATATCCCGAAAAGCCTTGTTTCGTTCGCTCACTTAACAAAAATTTGGTCATTGAGATCTTCTAATGTTCGTTTTGTCCTCAACTCTGAAATTAATTTCTACTTGGTCACCTTTGCGTTTCATGCGGGTGCTTTCTTTCAACGAACCATCTTTGTAGGTGTCAAACACGAGATGAATCTCTGATGCAATTCTCGAGGAAAAAAAAGTCAACTTATTCAAGAATATCTTCAAAATATCTTCAACTGTCTTAATCCATGGTGGCTTTAGGAGCAATTTTCTGCACAATCACCATCGCATCAATGATCACAATGCTTTCTACCCGTTGAACGGATGTAACAGAATCTGCTTCTTCTTTCTCTTTGCACAACCCCTCTAGACTCTGTAACAACTGTGATTTACCTTCGTGACCAGGATGCAAATTGCCATCATTAAAACCATTTGGGACAACCTGTAATTCGTATGTGCCAATAATTTCCTTCATATCAAATTCACGACTAGATTTGCAAACCAATGCAAGTGTTCCAAGGAGGCCACAAGATTGCTTCAACTCAATTATTCTCTTCGTTCTCTTATTCATTGACGATAACGTTTCTAACTTCAGCACCTTCAGTGGCTCCCAAATCCCTTTTGTTGAATCTGGCGCCATGCACTCTTTCACGAACTCCGAATACTTTGCTTGACCAATAAACTCACAGGTAAGGATATCCCTTCTATGTATTTCCTGTACTTCAGATTTCGTAATGAAATTGTACAGCGAACTGTCCTTGGTTTTGCTAAACAGCTCTTCATTTGCTTTTAGCTGAGATACCATCTTCTTCACTAATTCGTGTTGCTTCTTGGCAAATCCTTTTGTCAGTTGGTGATGCGTTCTTGTGCTATCTGGTGAATCAATAGGGCATCCTCCCATGTTGTCTATAGATTTCAGCACAACTGGAGCAATCAGCATCCACTTTGCTCAAGCATTTTCATTGCTTGAAATGCCATTCAGACCACCATCAACTTTTATCAACTAATTCATCTGTTCACCAGCATGATCCACTCCAATGCTAGTGAATGGAATCATCCTTTTTTGAACGGTGAATTCGCCATTTCTCATTGCATTCCAAATGTCTGGCTCATTACCTTCCAGGGCCCTCATATTTGTGATAAAGATAGGCATCAATCCTCTGTAATTTATTCTGTCCATGCTGATAAAATCTTTAATGANTCTGCAGACTTTCCGCTTCTTGCAACTTGCAGGTAGTGTTCAAATCAGTGATTGATTTCGTCATATTGCTGTCGTGTGGTCGTGTCTTGCTACCAAATCAGGATAATCCTTCAAGAGCTCGAGGAAGTACATCTTGTACATAGCTAAGAGGGTTGCCTCGTGAACTGTAACAGCTCTCTTCATGTGAGTACATGCCAGTATTGATTTGATGTGACTTTGACAAAATACTTATTCTTCAGTTTCGTTTCGGTTTCGAGGTGAGCAAAAACGACGTGAAGCTCGTCAAGTCGCAAAATATGCTTTCCACGTGGCTCCCCATTCCCCTCACATAACTGTAATGCCTGGGCGTACAAGTCCAGATCTAAGGAGATGCCCGCTTTCTGTCTGTTTTCTGTCGTTTTCATGCTGCAACTTCGATCGTTTTTATTCATCGTTCAAACATGAAACAATCTTTTAATGATTTTAGCTTTTGTCGATAAACAGTTTATATAGGCTTAATAATGGTTTCCATAAATACATTGGATGTTAAATGAACGTAATCGTGACACATAAATCCTTTCTGAAGTTTGCCCTGGTATTTCTAGATAAACGCAGAAAGCACTGCATAAATTTCTGACGTCATCATGACGTCATATCTTAATAGATTTATCCAATTATTGAAAAAGGTATCTGCAATGACAAAATATCATTAATAAGTCGATTTAAGTTGAAGAGTAACACCTGGTAATTGTTTAATTAGCTACAAATCAATGTTACCGAGTGCGAGAATATGACGTCACAGAACGTCATCGGAAAAATGACGTCACATAAAAATGGTAGAAAATATTTCTTGGAAACATTGATTTTTGGATTCTTCATTAAATTTTCAATAAGGAAACGTTAAAAGATCGATTTTAACACGAAAATCGAGCGGGATTTAAATGACCCACAATTCGATACTAAGGGAGGGGGAAAGCAGAGGCAAAAAACTGAAAATCTGAGGGTGGCTCAACAATTGTGTAAGTGATTGTAGCTTCTTTTTTCTATGGACTTGCTTTCTGCCACACAGTTCTGCCCGTCTCTTTGGAGATGCTAGTGCATACTTTTCCGAACAAGTAAATGGAAAGCTGTGAAGACTTTAGTTGTGTCTTCTTTCATGAAGCGTTTAGTCATTTTCACCTTGTCGCCATTGCAATATCCCTGATGTAGGGAGGCTAGAGGGTACGAACACATGGTCCTAATACATGCTTGTGTAATACTGAACTGAATTTAAATCGTACGACATGTTTATTTACATGAAAACTAATAAACAATTGCAATGTAATAGGATGTCCGTACTGGATACTATACTCTAGCATGTTTTTACAATCGTCCATTAAATGTATTTTCAGATCCAAGGTACCTTTTCACTATAAGAAAAACCAGTGATTCATAGAAAGTGGTGCATAATTCACGATCTTTGTCTCGCTGACTCACTGACTTTGTCTTACGTTCTTGGATTGTTTTGTTTGGCCATTTACGAAAGCTCTGGGTTGTAGTCGATAGTCGATAGCAGATTAATACTTGAAAGATGAATGTCGCAATATTCAAGGCACTAATATCGATAAGTTGTCAAAATTTGAAATAGTCTTCAAAGAGTATCATTTACCAGACATTTAAAACAGTAAAGCAGTAAACTTAATTTCTTTGCTAAATCCAATCTATTACCTGTATTTCAGAGCATCTAATTATTTTTTCATTTTGTAGAACGAAACTGATGTTGAGCTTGGAAGTTTGCTGTTATCCGAATGTCAAAGTGTATTCAATCAACTGCTATTATACCTGAGTGTAAACAAAGATCAAGTTTTTACTGGGCTTACAATTCTTGCTCATAATGATCCAACTTACAAAGGGCCTAAGGAAATCAAAACTAACAATCAAATGGTAAGATTTAGCATGGCATACATAGTAATTAATTACAAGGGAGTTCGTATTTCAAACAATCACAAGGCAGTTCATATTGCAGTTGTTTTGCATGGGATGGGACTCTACTGTCTCTTGAGTTCTCACTTGCAACGTAAGGGAGCTGTCATTTTTAATAACAGGGAGGGGGTGGAAGCCTTTTGAAAATTCGCCCAAAAAGTTTTAGACCCCTGCATTTTAGCCATGAAAAATTTCAGACCCCATCTAATTTTCATCAAAGAAATTCAGACCCCTGACAGCACAAAACGACTTAAAAAGAACCAGACTGTCACAAAAGCATCAAACCAATCAAAGAAGAATTCAATTGAAGAAAGAAGAAAGAACCATAAAAAAAAACATTGATGTCTAACTTTTTGAGAAAATAAATAAAGAGTTGAGCTAAAGTCTACAAAATTGAATTTTTTGAGAAAATATTCAAAAATTGGCAGATTTATTTTCAGACCCCAGCATAAATTCCTCTAAAAGTTTCAGACCCCAATAAATTCCCCCTAAAAATGTTCAGACCCCTCCTCATTTGCTTCCACCCCGGTCCCTGCAATTATTTATGACTGCTCCCTAATGAAATCCTTGCTCATGATTCTTCAACGAAAAAAAGTCGTAAAGCTATTAAGCTAATAACTAAGTGGTAAGTAAGTGGTAAATAAGTGGTAACATGTTACATGTAGCCATTTTGGCAAGTGATTCGTTGTTACAGGTCTAGTGGTATCAGTATCGGTAGATTATCGAGGACAATTATTTGAACTAATTGGGACCTGGAGAAGAGAAAGAATAACAAGTTAGAAAAATGGGAGAATAGTTAAAATGAGAAATAAAAGAGACAAGAGAAGGAAAGGGTTCCAGTTTTACAATTTGTTAGTTTCTTGGCATAAGATAAGAAGAGTAACTATTGATATGAAAAGGAAAGACAACTTTGTGGCAATAAGTCCTCCGCGGAGCTGTAGACTGTTCTAAACCTGCTTATGCACGACAGAGATGAAGAAAAACTTACAGAAAGATGTATCTCTAGATACAATGTGCTGAATTTAGACTTTTATAAATTGAAGTAGGGGAAAGCTAGCTGCGAACTATCTTTATAAATTTGGAAAACACGTGAAAACATTGGAAAATATTTATCCTGCTAAAGTCCTTGAACTCTTTACTAAAAATCAGACAAAGCTAACCTCAATTCCCTACATCTGACTTTGACTTTTACACACAGCTGTCTGATTCTACTGTCTTCCTTTTCAGGCCAATTTTCTGAAACCAAAACTCCTTGGCGTTCTAGCATTTTTCAACTTCGTTCTCACATACAGTGACATGGAAGAGAGGCGGCTTGCCCTGCAGAGTCTCGTTTCCTTGATGCAATTAATGGGACCAGCCCATGTGACTGTTGTACGATTGAAGATTATGGCAATCTTGCGTCTTGGTATGAAAATCGAGGAAAGCAGCTTCGCAGAGCTTTGTTCCTCTGCATGGGATTATTTCGTGCATAATGTCGATTTAAAGACTTTAGGGCCACTTTTGGGACAAATCCTTGTGACCCTGTTTCCATTGTTAGATAAATTTCCAGAGAAAGTGGCAGCAATTTTCAAGTTTCTGATCATCGATAACAAGTAAGGATTGTTTCAATTGTTTGATATACTCACCTTGATTTTAATTTATGTTTAGTTTTGCAATCATTCTGTCAGTAACTGATTTTATGGATAAGAGATTGAATTATTACTGCCACCAACAAAACACTTGAACTTTATGAAACGGGCGACTTTTTAACACTGAAGGAGAACTAACTGATTCGAAATTTTTGTGATTACAGTTTTCAGATGCTCTTCATTGCTCAAAACTGACTAAAGAACATCTCAAAGAGTTAGCTTAAAGGGGCTGGGTCACGTAAAGTAAACAAAAATCTTTCAAAACGACGATTTTGCAGTTCTTTGACAGGCCATATCACACAAATTTCCCACTATTTTTCTCAAAATGAAAGTGTTATTTTGAAGATGGACTCTTGAATTTCAGAGAGAAACAAACGAAACAACCATATGTTGTAAGATTGCAAAGATATTGATGGACTTTTAGAAGTAACTTTATTGTGGATTCACCCCATCCACCAAAATCTGTGCAGAACACAATGGGCGCGTGCCGGCGCGTGCGGGCAACAATATAGATTAAAAGAAAACAGATTTGTTTACAGTTACGTGACCTAGCCCCTTTAATCTTGCTATTAACTGTTGCCGTGATTGTGCTAAGCGTTGGCAAATTTCTGTTCAATAGTCTACAGTGACGAAGGCAGGTACGATCCTGCTTGTGCAGTAACTTTTGTGCCCGCAGGTAGCTTTGCAGGTAGTTTTTTTTGGGTCTACTCTACCTTTGGTCTACTTTACTCTTGGTAGTTTAGCAGGTAGTTTTGTCCCTAACGAAAGAAGGAAATCACTGATTGTTGCGATCTGCTTTTTGGATAGAATAAAGAGATATCTTCCTGTTTTCATCACCTTCCTTCTCATCTTAGAAACGCCATGAAAGACTTCTTCAAAGACATTTACTTCATGCCAGAACATCCAGTATTGAAAGAAATAAATGACGTCATTCAGTCATCTCACATGGTTATCAAGTCAAAACGAGATTACAGAGATCAATTGACATTGGCAACTGAAGGGGCAAAACATGAGAATTCAGATGTTAGGAAGTACGCATTAAGAAGGCTTGCCCAATTATTAGCAGATCATCAGGTACGTAACTAACGGACGAACTAAGCAGAAAGAACGAACTTAGTAGAAATAATGAGCTTTATACAGGGGTGGACAAAATAATACGTTCCTGCGAAGCAACCTCAGCCTAAAATTCTTCCTTCGATTATTTTTATCAATTTTTTGTTGTGCCAGACCTCAAAGCAGTAGTGACTGCACAACGCATATGAGCACCAGAAGAAAACAGTCAAACACTGCCGTTCTTTTGATCAGTCTTTCCTTCTTTCTTGCTTTCCTCTTTACATTTTCAATCTTTATTTTCACTTTTCATCCTGTCTTCTTTCCCCTTTCCTTTTTCGTTCTTGCTCATCTCATTCCTTTCTCCTATTCCTTTAATTTCTTCTTTCCTCGCTTCTCGTTTCTGTCCTTTTTCTTCCTTTGTTCAGCTTGCTCTGTTCTTCTCCTTTTCTTCAAGACAAACGAGCTTCCTGCGAAGCTGCTTCGTGGCTTCGTGCACTCTTTCCACCTCTGTTGTAAAATTGAATCGCACCAGTGTTTGCTGTTATCAAATTCCCGAAATATTTTTCCTAACGGGGTACGCTTTAACCCAAAATTGCTTCAATGATTTACTGATTTTTGCTTTTCTTGTTGGTCTGATATTAGGAAAATGTCATGAAAAAATTTTGGAGAGCAAATTTCCCAATTAGGAGACAAGGCTAGTGATGATTTGGATAAACGCTTTTGCTTTCAAGAAATCTCAGCGACGAATATGGATGCATTCTGGAATTCATTTGTAAATCTTAAGTACATCTGAAGTTTCAGACACAAAACCCTTCCCCATGACCTTCTCGAAGGTGATGCCTTNGGTACGCTTCAACTCAAAATTACTTCAATGATTTACTGATTTTTGCTTTTCTTGTTGGTCTGATATTAGGAAAATGTTATGAAAAAATTTTGGAGAGCAAGTTTCCCAATTAGGAGACAAGGCTAGTAATAAATTTGGATAAACGCTTTTGCTTTCAAGAAATCTTAGCGATGAATATGGATGTATTCTGGAATTCATTTGTAAATCTTAAGTACATCTGAAGTTTCAGACACAAAGGCCCTTCCCCATGACCTTCTCGAAGGTGATGCCTTTGTTTATGATACGCAAGTAAATCGATTCTCGTAGACAGCTTGGCAGTTTTCCATAGCTTTTTCGATTCTATTTGCAATGTTTAGTTTGAAACGAAACCAAATGACGGAATAGCCTGCAAAAATATCTGAATTTATGTTGCTCCCTCCTCGCCTCAACTGATCTTTCAATACCCCCCGATTGACCTGAGACTAATCTAGCAATGACTTGTCAAATTTATATTTGTTTCCAGCTTTGTTAAATATACATATATTTTTTCAACAGTCATATCTGTTAGATTTCATTTTGGCATCAGAAAGTGTTAATCCCGTTGTCATCAACCTATGCAGTGTGGTAAGTTGTGACTACAATTTATACCTTTTATATTGGCGTCTAAATGTTCAAGACAAAAATTCAACACTTAAGGTTTGGTTTATTTTTTAATTATTTTTATACTGTAGGTAGTGCTGCGTTGGAACTCTTGATTTATCATTTCATGTTTGGCTTTGTTGATCCGTATTTGTATGAGTTATTTCAGATTACTCCATGATGTTATCAATATAATTGTGTTATTCATTCGTAGTTGACTAATAGTTGCAAAGAGGCTGACAAAGAAACGAGAAACTTGATCGGAATTTGTTTTGGACATCTGGGTGCAGTTGATCCAGGAAGGTAATACATGTTTTCTTCATAAACTCTGGCAAAGAAAGCCTTGTCCAGAAACAGTTCCCTGCAAAACTATCGATTTGCGCCTCGAAAATTAAAGGTGAATGTAATGGCTAGCAGTGACATTCGAACCGAATTTTGATTTCCGTTAAAGAATTTTTGAATAGCTTTAAATAACGGACTCATCGAAATAAACCCACAAATGCAACATAGACACTGTAATCTGTGGAAGGAAAACTGTTGACTCTTTGAAACAATAACAAGCAAATTAACCAGTAACTAGGGAGAAAACTGTTAAATCCTGCAAGAGAAACAATGAATTAATTTGAAAGGCTGAAAGCGGAGAAAATAAGTTAATAGCTGCAATAAAGAGCAACGTTGAATAGCGATATTTCGTTTGCAATAAAGAGTAACGTTGAAAACATAGGGCTCAAATGTTTCAAATCTTTAAAAAGGTCGGTGTGAAATTCTATCGCAGTTTTCTTTGAATTGGATGGCTTGAAAGGAACTTTGGTACTTTCTGTAAATCTGCCGTGGAAATGTTTTGATACCTCGATTTTTTTCAAAATGGCGGCAATTTGGTTATTTTGGAAAAAATTCATGAAAAACTGTGAAAAACTTTAAATCATCGTAAATCCTAAACCAATAGAGGGAGGGTGATATAGTCTTCAAGGAAAGCATAGTTTATGAAGGACTACAATATGGTGGCAAGCAGAAATCTGTAGCTTTTCTGGTTTAGGATTTAGAAGTTTGATGACGTCATAACCTCCAGTTTAATAAATGCCACCATTTTTGAACTATTCAAGATATCAATAAATTTCCACGGCAGATTTGCAACAAAAAACCCTTAGTTCCTTCCAAGCCATTTATTTCAAATAAAACTGTAATAGAGTTTTACTGCGAGCTTTTTCAAGATTTGAGCCCTATGTTAACGTTGAATAGCGATATTAGGTTTTCTAATTGTCATTCTCAGGTTGGAAATATCATCAGACCGATCGGGAGGAGATTTCATCATCTATAAGGTAAGGTAAATTTATACTTCTGCATGAAGTTCCTTTTCTTTAGATAGCACTTTCTTTGTATTCAAGTAGATGGACAGGATTTGCAGCATAGGGCTCAAATGAAACTCATCACAAATCCTAAACCAATGGAGGAAAATTGATATAACTTTCAAGAAAACCATAGTTTATGAAGGTCTACAACATGATGGCACGAAGAAATCTGTAGCTTATCTGGTTTAGGATTTAGAAATTTGATGACGTCATAGCCTCAAATTTAATAAATGCTGCCATTTTGAAACTAATCAACATATCAATAAATTTCCACGGCAGATTTACAGCAAAAACCCCAAAGTTCCATCCACGCCTTTTAATTAAAAGAAAACTGTCATAGAATTTTACACCGACCTTTTTAAAGATTTGAGCCCTATGTCAAGATTTACACGTTACCCTTTATTCTATAGAATGGAATTGAAGATCAACAGTTTGCTGTAGATTTGATCAATGAGTTATGCAGAGCATTTTTAGCAGCCAGTGATACAAGGGCCCAGGTGACTCATTTCTTTATTATTTAACTGACCATGGCTTTTGAATCATGCAAATAGAGTTACAAGGCGCACGAAGACCCATACATCTATTTTAAGTGATACAAGAGCCCAGGTAACTCCTTTCTTTATTATTTAACTGACCATGGCTTTTGACTCATGCAAATAGAGTTACTAGGCGTACGAAGAAAGACCCATGCGTCTACTTTACCATGCTTGATATTGCCTAGAAGACCATTAATTTTGGGTACATTTGTAACAAAACTCAAAGACCGAAGTGACTTCGGATAGATGAAATCAAGGCATGGGTTTTATTACCTTTTTAGGATGCTATAAATACTGTTGTCATAGACAGAGAAAGATGACGAGGTTTGCGTCCTGATGCAGTGGTGGAAAAAATAGTCGCCTTCCTGCGAAGGAACGTCAAACCAGAATTCTACCTCCCATTGTTTTATTAATTTTCCGTAGTCCAAGATTCCATCCTTTTTTACAACCTTGTTCCTTTCATTTCTTCATTCCTCCCTTCATCGTTTCCTTTCTTTTCATTCCTTCAATTCTGCGTACCCTCTTTCCTTTCCTTCCTACCTTCCAGACAAACAAGCTTCCTGCGAAGCTGCTTCGCGGCTTCACGCATTTTTTCCACCTCTGTCGTGATGTATCGTATTTTGTAAAAGACGGGGAAAACGAATATGATATATGTTGCAGGAAAACTAGTATTTTTAAGTTTTATCTAAATCCGTATCAAGTTAGAAACTACACTTTTGTTCCAAGAGAATCATTTCTTCTGTTCGTGACTGCTGTGAATTATTTTTAGGACTGCTCTGCTTATGCAATTCAAGAAGTGCTACAGTGTTATCAGTGTTCAGATACAGCTAAAGACAGGTATGCACAGTGATGTTAAATGTCTGGTTCCAAATGTTCCAAAAGCTGCAACAGAACTAAAATCACTTTGATGCGAATCGAAATAAGGACGATGTTTCGAACATAACCCGTTATCAAGCCCGTTATCAAGCCCGTTATCAGGCTTGATAACGGGCTATGCTCAAAATGTGGTGCTTTTTTCAATTCGCATCAAAGTGCTTATATTTTACTTCATTTACTTGTTTATCTTTGTACAATTGCACTACACGCAAGAAGAGTATTTTTTTGATATGCAACAGACTTGTTTATCAACATTATTGAAAATGCAGGATTACTCTTAAATATTGAGACATAAATATTGTTTTTCCTTTCAATGACACCTCTGGATGGACCATTATGGAAACAAGGTCGCACTGACCTTTTAATGCTATCCCTGCCATTTTACACTGGGTGTGTTTTTAGATTAAATTTTTAACTTTTATATTTATATTGTATTGTACATCTGTAAATAGTAAATAGACTTGGTTTTCCCCCTAAATTTATGTTACATCTAATTTTTAATTTCATATGGCTAAATTTTACTCACATACATACATGTGACGAGCTCAACAAACTGTGGTTCTTGCGTCATTTTTACTCATAAGATTTCAAGCGATCTAGGAGGGAAAGGCATGTCAACAAGATGCCATTTGCAGGTTAAGATTTCAAGGAAGGCATCCCAAACAAATTTTTGAAAGAAATCGCACGATTCCTGTTAAAGGAGAACCGAATTTCTCGGAATTACAAAGCTTTAACTGAATGAAATCGGATTTTGATTAGTTTTCTTGGTCATAAGATTACTGTTTTGATTCATAGATTCTTTTATCTTAATTATAGTCCTGGTTATGGCATCTGGCAACAATTTCCTGAACAAACACAAGAAGTGCTAAAGCCTCATCTTCACTCAAAGTTAGTTTCGTATTGTATGTTATAAACTCTGAAGCGAGAATTTTACCCAGATTTATTTTCATAAGCCAGTCAGATGCTAGACTGGTATTCCTTCTTGCATTTGCGGACAGAAGTTTTATTTGACTGATAAAACAGCTGGCTCCATCTAGTGTCTGACAAAAAATCTGCTTTCAAAACAAACTGCTCCCTCAACCTTGCTAGCCAAAAAACCACACAAAAATTATGATGGCAACCCAGACCGTGCATGTGATGACGACTGACTGCAGATTATGGTGCATCGGATGAGTTAGAAAAAATCTTCAAACTTTTGAATTCCTGTGCCTTTGAAACTTTCCATTTGGTTGCTATAAATTGACAATAACTTTGTAGCTGATATATCGACTTAGATGCAAAAATTTTAGTGTGTCAAAATCGGTTGATTCGTTCTCAAGTTTTATTCATTGTATTAGAGTTCTTCATCTTAGAATCCTTCAAAACAGTCTAAAATCTTTGATCAAATTTGCTGGTAATCCAGCTAATGCAAGATAGAGAAAAATGCCGAATGACATTCCCAAGTTTACACGATTACGTAGCAGCCTCTTTACGTTTACCCAGTGGGATAATTGAGCGGCAAGACAGGCGGACAGGATTTAACTGTGATTTCTGTGGGACTACCTGGTGAACCAGAAAAAAGTTCCCACTTTTGAAAATTCATAGCATCAACAGAGCTGGATGGATTGGAATGAATCAATATTTGCTTGACAGCCAAAAGATCGAAGTATTTTTTTGATGGTTCTCGCCTTCTTACGAGCATTGGAAAATTTGGTAAATTCTAGTTAACAAAAACTTTGTGGTTGCAAAATGACTGAAAAAGGCCCAAAATACTTGATCAAATCGTAAAGGACTCCTAGCTCAGAACAACAGAGAAAATGCAATTTCTCATGGGTGAGAGATATCGTCTGCAATCGATATCGTTTAAAATCTTTCGTATCTGTTTGAGAATCTATGTCTTGTAACTCTTGAGAGAGGTGAAACGCCCGTGTGTATTGTTCTGTGTGAGGAGAGTCCTAACGATTTGATCAAGTTTTTTAGGCACTCTTTCAGTCATTTTGCAACCATGAAATTTTTGTAAAGTTGACTTTAACTATATTTGCAGTGCTCGCAAGAGGACGAGAAAAATCACAAGAAGATTTTGATCTTTTGGCTTTTAACTAAAATTTGAATCCTTCAAATCCATGAACTATTTGTGGTTCTACCAATTTTTGAAAGTTTTTTCTGGCTCACCCGGTAATTTGTTACCCTGGATCAGAGTATTTTTAGTATATGGAAAAAAATAAAAATAAAAAAATAAAAAATAAATTTAATGAAAAAAGAAATAAAAAAAAGAGAAAAGAAGGGAGGAAGGAAAAATTTTTCCTTCCTCCTTTTTTCTTTTTTTCTTTTTTTTAATTTCTTTTTTTAAAAATACTTTAATTTTTTCAATTTTTTTCAAATACTTTAATTTTCTACAAATACTAAAAATACTCTGATCCAGGGTAATAATTTGTCAGCAAATTTGATAAAGGACATCAGGCTTTTTTCCAAGGATGTGGAGATGGGCAAGATACATTTTTTAATCCAAGTTCATACGTTAGATATACACAGGTATCATCAGTTTATGATAAATCTGATCAATAATGGTTTGAAATCATTCATTCAAACATGTAAACATTTTTCTGACACACCTGATACTGGTTATCGATTGTTTGAACATTTTCATTGATTAACAGCTGGATATATCACTTTGTCCCACTTCGATTTTAACCATGATATTTGATTCCTTCTTACTTGAAGGTACCTGCACTCAAGTTCCGATAATTGGACAAATCTACCACGGCCAATATTTGGAAGTCCGAAGGGAAAGGGTTTCAGAGAATGGGTCTGCACGTGGGTTGGATTTCTTATCTCCCAGGTATTAATTATCTATAAATGCTTCTCGATGGGGTCAGTCAATGAAGGGTCATTGCTTTAGAGTCAGTAATAATTGTCTTCTAGTTCTAAACTCATACTCGAATCATTCTGTATAGTACTGCCTATACTTTGGCAATGGCATGTAAACCCTCCAAGTGTTTGCAGTCAGCTAATGCACTTGCTATTCAAGTACCGGTGAGTCGCAACAATGTATCCACTGTTTGTAGAAATCGTACAGAAAAAGTTATCAATCAATTTGTAAAATTATTGTTCCATCAACTTACCAAGGTTGTAACGTATTTTGGAAGATTTTTCTCATAATCTTAGGTGCATCATTTCCTTCTGAAACCAGGATGTAGCCAAAAGTTCTATTTCTTGATGTGCCGAAGTCAGCTAGAAATGGCCTGTTCATTATCATGTACATTTTAACTTTTTGATGCCCAGCATTGATGGGAAAGCATAATTACATTTCAACAGTGTTCGCATCATTAGAAAGCAATGCCTTACTTTAGAAAAACATTATTTTGCCATTTTAGTCGTTGAAATATGCATCAAATTAAGCCAGTTAAGCTCGGCTGAGTGAGGTCAAACTCCGGATGGGTGACCTTAGAGGCTTGTCCTCGCAACTCACCTCGCCGTCCTTCAAAAGGGACGTTAAACTAGGGGTCCCATCCCTGGATGCGGCGTGCATGGTGGGTTTAGATTAGCTTTGAGTAGCTAGAAATACTTCCTGCCCACTCAAAATAGATTACCGAAAAAAGATGAAGATGCATCGTAAATTATGAATAAATTCTCAAAATTAAATTAAACCCTTTGTCAAGCTACAGAGTTGCAAGTTTTCAAATCATTGTTATAGTCTTTGTATACAACTTTTCAAAGAATGAATACATTTTTTCTAACTTACCCTGTATATTGTTCATTCAGTGATGATCATTTGTTAAAGCAGAACATGCAACCGTGTTTGTGTAAGACTATGATTCGTATTACAGAGAAAGCTCTTCGTAAATCATATAAAAAAGGTTTCAGCTGTTATTACTCTTCTTACGTTGCTCTATCATGATTTTCAATGTATTTAAGACAAGCACATCGTTCTATTTTAGAGCAATGCAGAGAAGAGCTCTTCCGTTCTTCGTCCCTGCACGTCCATAGTCAAGGTAAGATGTGAATCTTTCTTATGTTATATTCATTCTTCACAATAAAGTAGTGGCCGGAAAAACCAGCAGAGGCTCTTCCTGCTAAAGTCCGTCTCAAATTAGATGTCACCTGAGATTTGCGATAATGCAAAATTCCTTTGCAAGACACTTCTATTGTTGTTATTCGCGGGCATTTGCAGGTGACATCTAATTTGAGACAGACTATAGTTTATGCTACTTATACCCTAGTCATATGAAAAAAGGAAGCTTAAAGAGGTTTTGTTCTAAATATATTTACCTTTTAATTGATTTCAGCACGATTTGAAGACAGCCATATTCATTTTGCCCCATGCAGCATTATTTGGAATCTTAGAAAGTGATGCTGTTGCAAGAGAGGTATGATTTATCATTCAAACTTTATCCTGAGCTATTTATTGCAGCTTTGGTTTATGACATCGGTTTATCTCAAATCTTGTGGTTTTTGCATTGCAGTATAACAATGACACAGTTAAAGCGTTTAAAGTGAATGAACGGAGCTAAGTAGAGGCAATCTATAAATAGGACAAAAAAAACTTCTTCGCACGGTATTTGTTCATCCAACAAAACATTGAAGGTGAAGTTGCGGTTTTTAGCGCCAAGCGCTGGGATCGCAGAAGTAGAATAGGCCTAATCGAGTCCGCGACCCCATGTTATGACGCCCAAGTGGTGGGGCTCTACCTGAGATCGAACCCTGTCCGCCTGACTGTTTTGGCTGCAATGTCAGAGGATTACACCACTGCGCCACAACACCTTCTTCATTATGCACGCACGTGTTGAAATCATCTAATACAACAGGGTAAACATACCGGGTGTCCCAAAAAAAGGTATACTCCCGTTTGAAAAATCACCAAAATTTGATTACACGGCCGATCTTAAATTTTCTTTTTTGACAAGTAGATCAAAGACCAAATTATTTTCCAAGACATAGCTGATCTTGTAAATGGTTTAAAAATGAGCAAATTTAGCTCTTTTTAGGGCTACCCTGTTTTGAATCATACTGCAAGAAAGCACTGATGATTGCCAAATCAATTTATTTATGCATGTAAAACTTCTAGTATGGTCATAAATGACAGAAATAAATGCGCACTATCATCGGAGACTTCAATGATGATAAAAAATCTGAAAATTTTGACTCTTAGGCAAGATTGAGTATTTTGCTTAAAAATTATAGCTCAAAATAAGGTTTTCCAACCTGTAAATTTCCTACCTTGCTGTATCAAAAGCAAACATTTTTCATCTGTGAATATTTTTGGTTCTTTGACAAAGCAATTCAAAAAGAAAATTTCATCAAAAGTTTGATTATCAATTTTTGGTGATTTTTTAAACAGGAATTTTTTTTGGGACACCCGGTAGAATACCCAGACTCCTTCCGCGCTGAGCTTTTATCTCTGTTGATTCTCTTTAACTTCCGGCTGCCTGCTTAAGTCTTTCAAAGCCTTTGTTGACTTGGTATGGCCTTGACATTATTGACGGGAAGTCATGATTAATCCTTTGCTCGTCACTCAAAGATTTATTACTTTCCTTCTTATCAGATGTTGGCTGAAATCGATGCCGTACTCCAAGCTGTATTGAAAAAGCCAGAGGGTATATTGACTACTTTTCATTTTCTCTTTTATCATCCATTTCTAAGCTGCTTGATTTTGAGTATTTTTCAGTATTTCATTCATTTATAGGAGGGTAGCCCTTCAGCAAAGGCGGCCCTCCATCAAAAATCTTACAAGTTAAGGAATATACTATTCCAAATAATTACCATATTTGATTTTAAAATGAAGAATTTACAGAAAAAAATGCAAAAAAGAAATGATATCAGTTCCTAAATAGTTGTTTTAAAACTATTGAGTTTTACGACTTGTTTGGACTCAGCTGAGAGGCTGTTCCAGTATTTTACTCCTCTGAATGAAAAACATCTTTGACCATTTCCACTTTTCATTAACGGTACTTTTGGTCTGTAGAAGCATTTCGGAGGGTGTTACGACTTGGGTTACCAGTGCCACTGCTAAGGAGCTAACTATTTAGAGTTTTCTTTATGAAGAGGTTTTGAGCATATTTGTATAAATTTCACAAATAATCAGCTATATCTGCAAAGTTTTCATTCATTTGTGAGGAGTTTGCTAACTGTCAATTTATAGATAGCTGCATGACGTTTGATTGACGGCCGCTGGCGGCACGATCATCAACATATTTTGATCACTATATTTAGGCCGTTTCTAAAAAACTCTGAGTTGATACACTTTCGTTAGATCAAATTAAATTTTAGAACAATTATGCAGATTTGTACCCCTTCATATTTGTATTTTGGCTGCACGATGGCAATCAATGTGAAAAGTCTGAAAAGTTTGAAACTTTCTATCGTTAAACGGTTTTTGACGTCTAATACGCCTGAACCTTCTTGACTCACCCTGCGTTCAGAAATGATTGGCACTCTCATTTTTTTATTGATGAAACCAAATATAGAAGTTTGATTTTATTTTGCAGGATTTGCAACAATGAGTGCTCAAGTGATTTTCTCAATACTCGATTACCTCAGCATGTGGATATTTAATGCTAAACAAATTCGATACAAAATGTCTGGACAAATCTACACAGGTTAGTACTTCTTGGAATAGATAGTAGGTAGTTAAACAGTTAGTAAAGTCAGATCAAAGCTGAACGTTAGTAATCTCGATTATCAAAAATGTTGATAATGGTAACTTGAACTGGACTGTAACTTTCCTGTGAAATTATTATTTTTATCGTTAATTTCTTTTATTATTATTATTATTATTATTATTATTATTATTATTATTATTATTATTATTATTATTATTATTATTATTATTATTATTATTATTATTATTATTATTATTATTATTATTATTATTATTATTATTATTATTATTATTATTATTATTATTATTATTATTATTATTATTATTATTATTATTATTATTATTATTATTATTATTATTATTATTATTATTATTATTATTATTATTATTATTATTATTATTATTATTATTATTATTATTATTATTATTATTATTATTATTATTATTATTATTATTATTATTATTATTATTATTATTATTATTATTATTATTATTATTATTCAATTGTACATGCTCGGGTTAGATGTTTTCCGGTTTATGCCTTGAAAGCAAGTTGCAACAAGCAACTAAAGGTTTCAAAGTCAATGTCTATCTTCTTCAGGTTTCAAGCACCTTCCTCAGTATTCTTCCTGTTCCTAACAATGCTGTTTTTTGCACCTGTCCTACTCTCAAATTAATCCCAATTTTCTCTATCCATTTATCAAATTCTTTCGATACAGCTCCCAGTGCTCCAATAACTACAGGTATGACAATCACTTTCTTCATGCCCCACATAGTGGCTACTTCTCTTTTCAAGTCTCCATACTTTTCCATCTTTTCTCGCTCTTTCGCTCTTACTCGGGAATCCCACGGCACTGCTACGTCAATGATCTTGCATTCCTTTACATCTTCCTTTACCACCACAATGTCTGGTCTTCGTGCTTCAATCTCATGGTCGCACTGGATATTGAAATCCCACAATACCTTGATATTTCCCTTTCTTGAAACACCCTCTGGTTCATGTTCGTACCACTTATTTGCCCTTTCGATGTCAAGCTCTCCACACAACTCCCAGTGTATATTTCTTGCAATGTTATCATGCCTTCTCTTGTATTCTCGCTGGGCTAGCATTTTACATTCACTCACAATATGGTTGATCGTCTCTCCTTTTTCGCCACATAACCTGCACAGAGGTGACTCCAGGGTGTTATCAATATGATGTTTCACATAGTTTGTTCTCAATGCCTGGTCTTGTGCAGCACATATTAATGCTTCTGTACAAGCTTTCAAGTCACCATTTTTGAGCCATTCCCAGGTCTTATCTTTATCAATGTTTTCATCCATTTCTCTGATGTATTGTCCGTGCATTCTTTTCTCTTTCCACGCTTGTTCTCTTGCGTTGATCTGCTTTCTTTTGAATTCTTCAGGTCTTACTGTTTCGTCTGTTTTGATGGTCATTTTTATACTTGCTACTTTCAACATTGGTTCATTGCTTTGCTTTACATACCAACCCAAGCTATTCTCTTCACCCTTTATACACCCCTCGCAACTTATTATTATTATTATTATTATTATTATTATTATTATTATTATTATCATTATTATTATTATTATTATTATTATCATCAAATTATTTACAATTGGTACAATATGTAGTTACAAACTGATTCAAACCAACTATTTAAAATACTGCAAACATCAAAAGGTCAAATTTGGGATCCTCATTATAACCTGGTTTTAGATGAAGATCTTGTATGTACAATTTTGCCCATTCCATTCTTTGATCATCCTTTTAAATATCGCTGTCGAGTCTGCATTTTTACAGTATCTGGTAGAGTGTTCCAAGGAGAGCGTGTTTGAATACAAGTGAATTGATTCTGAAGGTGCTTGCATTTCTTTCCGGTAATCGCAACAGATTCTTAGTTCGTAATTCATATTTCACCTGTCTTCTTTCAAAGAATGTCCACATAAATGATGGATTTTCTTCTGAAAGACACTTGAAGATTCAAAGAATCAATTTCTGCAAATTCTTTGTGTGGACTTTTCGTTCATCTGTCCTTTCAAGAAGTATGTCAATTGGCATATCGAAATCACTATTCAAGTTATTAATGCTCTTTTTTGGATACGGTCTATCTGACTGTTAGATTTCTTTCCATGGTACATCCAGATCAAAGGGAAATTGGACATAACAAATGTATTATGGAGGATCTTACCCTTTTCATGTTTTTTACATGATCATCAAATCCCTTTGTAGCACTGAAAATTTGCTTTCTTTTAACACGAAGGAATCTTTCAAGAGGACAGCCAGATGAAATTAGAGACATTCATACACAATATTTCAAAGGTAAGAACCACCGTTCTTCTTCAAAGACTTAAATTCAAGTTTGACTTTCATGTTGCAACAAACAGTGATTAGTGAACAAAAAATTGCAGCAGACCCCTGAAAAGCCTCATAAAACTATCATCTTAACGTAAAGGCAAATGACGGAGATATAAGGAAGCTTAAGTTAGGGGCCTTGGCTATCTACATATAGCCTATTGTATTCCATCGTATTTTATGATGATCAAAACAATCAGACAAACAGAGACACACGTAGTTCTTCTGTTCTATTTTTAAACTAGATCACTATATGTCCGTCATTTGCCTGTGAAACTGAATCAATTCCGTCTAGACAGAATTTGTTCTTTGTAAGTGACCCAAACGTATTCAAAGATGACGAAATATTTGTTTTCAATCCTTGAAAGCCTTTTTTGAATTATGCTTTTCAAGCAACATAGGCAATCTTGCCTTGGAGTCAAAATATTCAGATATTTCATTATCCTTAAAGTCTTCAATGAAAGTGTGTGCATTTCTTTCTGTCATTTATGATCAAGTTAAAAGGTTAATAAACACAATGACATTGACCTGGTGAATTTTTACAGTATGATTCAGAACCAGGCAAGACTAAAAGAGCTAAATTTGCTAATTTCTAAACCAGTCACAATTAATTCATGCATTCGCTCCCTTATTTTAAATAGGTTGGAAATATTTCTAGCTATTTCTAGCTAATTAAAGGGGCTCCGTTGCCAAACAATAGACAAATCCGTAAACTCACACGTGTCACCAATTATCCATTGTTCATCCATTGTTTTCTGCAGTTTGTTTGGTGGCTTCACCGAAGCCACCAAAAAGTGACCGTTAAATATCCACTTATATCCGAGCAATCGTAGAAGATATGAATGTTTGGTTTGTTCCTTTGTGAAGTACAATGATTTATGTCCAAACAGCAACTTTCATTTCGAAAAAAATATGAAAATCCTATGTGATATCACCTTTCAAAAAACTGCAAAATCATCGTTTTGTTTACATTTTGACGCCGGAGCCCCTTTAAGGCCTACGGCGTATGCTGCATGCAGACATGGGACCACAGGGACTCCAGGTCATAAGTCTAGAAGGAATTATCTCGAGCCTTTGATATATTTGTTGCATTGAGATAACCAAAAGTGTTGTAAATTTCCTTAATATTTTTTATCAGACTCTCCTATCATCTGCTGCATTCTCCTGCAAAGCCACTCCCAGAGCACTCATGTATCTTGAATCACACATTATCATCGACAACAACGATGATAAATTGCAGCAGAATTTAGAACTGTTACAGAAGATCTATTATGCCTTGGATGAACCTGACGGTATAAATGGGGTTTCTGCAGTAAGAAAAGGAGATGTTTCATTAAAGGAGCAAATTCTGCAACATGAAAGCTCTGGTAAATACTGTTTATTTTCTAATTCATTGCATTCAACCGAAAATAACTTTATTTATTAACTAAACTACAATACACAGATAGTAGTGAGGTCAGTCTAGCAAGATTGTATATAGGTGTGCCAAAATAGAGCAAACGCGGAGACCACATTATTCGTATCGCTCCTATGTTCATTCAATACATGTAACCTGAATCTCTGAAAACAGGGAGAGGGTGGGCGGGAGGGGTCCTATCTTTCATAAAAGTAGTTGCTATGGACCTGTGATTCTGCACGCCTTGAAAGGCTTTTTATATTTGCCTACTAAGCACGCCTCCACGGAGAGCGTGCAACAGTATTCCCTTAGGAAACTTATCAATGCTACTACAAAATAATTTCCTATTGTACTGTTAATGAATTCATTTAATATTATCGTTCCTCGCCAAGCGTTTTTTATTTAGTTTTATAATATTACCGATGAATTTCTCGCAAGCTGAGACTCTTTCTTAAGGAAAGACCAAGGGCGCCTAAATTTTAGGAACCTCGTTTATTCCCAGTACTGTTTTCGTGACATAGTACACAGAGTAATTGCTGTCCTGTTAATTCGTGTATAACATAGGAAGTTTCTTTTGTTACAGTGATTTCCAAATTCTAGCGTCTTTAGTGTCTAAAGACCAATCAAAAATCGCGCTGTCTGGTTCCCTGTGGTCATCTCGTATAACAGTTGATCTCGTATTACATCAACTCCGGAATTTGAAACCACAAAATTATTCTGGGAATTATTCTGGGAACGAAAACAATACTGGGAATAAACACAGTTCCTACAAGGTAGGCGCCCTTGGAAAGATGTACTATTGTCTGAAGGACAGCAAGCCATTTTGGAAGATTAATTATTGCAAATTTTTGCTGGCAGTTTTAGTATTTGGAAAGCTCATGATTGTTACGAAATAGTTAAATTGTGAAGATTGATTGAGGATGGTGCAGTCGGGTCCAAAAATCTGAGT
Source organism: Aurelia aurita complex sp. Pacific (assembly GCA_004194395.1). NCBI lineage: Eukaryota > Metazoa > Cnidaria > Scyphozoa > Semaeostomeae > Ulmaridae > Aurelia > Aurelia aurita complex sp. Pacific. Next base: position 144,204 of record REGL01000500.1, on the reverse strand, counting down.
CCAATACCAAATTTGTTTCACTCCTATCATTTATCAAGATCCAAAACAAAACTTTCCTCAATGTAGTATTTGACGGTTAAAGACCCATGGGTAACCATGATTCTCTGGGGCGCCAAAGTCGACTTTCGTGTTATCTAAAAGTCGTTTTTGGCCTAAATTCTCTTCTTCTTGCTCTTCATTCTACGCACCAAAGGATCATGGTTGACAATGAGTCTTTAAGGAAATGTAGTGGTATTTCTTGAAGCATTAGCACAAAGGAATTAGCTTCATTGCTTTATAAAAGTGACTACATCAAATGGTTCTTGATGCCCGATAAAATGAAAAGATTTGGAAGTGGATTCAAACTTTGTGACCCGACTGTATTTCACCAATACAGGAAATGATCGATTCTTTCGTTTTTAACTAACCGAGAACAATATTTGAAATCAAATGATGATATGGCTTTGGTTAGTTGGTGTTTTTGGTGTTGCGTTTGGTTAAAGAAACACTTTTAAACTGTAGAAAGTGTTTTTGCATGCAACAGTCCATCTCAAAGCATTTTAAAATGAGCTGATTTTCTCATTTGTTGTTCCGCAAACTTACCAATCTAATTAGTTTGGAGCTTTTGATTTCTTAATTGCAGTTTGACTTCATTATGCTGTTGCCTGATACAAGGAGGCAATGTTTAAAGACGCACGGCCTTCTTCTGTTCTATTTTTGAACTAGATCGCTATCTGTCCGTCATTTGTCTGTGAATATGAATCAACTCAATCTAGACAGAATTCGTTCTTTGTAAATGATCCAAACGTATTCAAAGATGGCGAGGACTCAGATTTATGTCAATATCTTTTAGGCTTTGATATTATTGAACTGTGATATTTTTTCTTGTTAAGGGCTATAAAATTGTTTTTTAGATCGTTGCATTTTTAGATGTGTAGACATTGACATAAATCTGAGTCCTAACTCCTAACACTTTCTGATTACAGGTAGGCTTCGTGATGCTTCTGCTTGCTATGAGAAGGCCATTCAACAAGAAAGAAATGAAGTGTCACATCATCAGGTTAATACAAATTTTACCTCAGAAAGTCATAGGTAGGCTTTATCACTGAAGGTTATTTTGAAAAACAGTTAGCATGATAGCTTCTACAATGTTGTCCTAAATAACAATTCAATTAAATTGAGCAAAACTTAGACGAATGTCATCAGTCTAGGAGCGGCCTTGCTCTACATGGTTTTTCGTTGTACGCTAGTATAGTGTAGTGTCTTTTGGTGTGGCGTGGTATGGTGCAGTGTTGTGTTCTTTTGCTAGTAAAAGTTTTAGATTATTGTTTATATTCATTGTAAGAGTCATTCATAGTGGGGAATAGATGACCATGTATCTTCCCGTTATGATTGGCTCAGATTATTGCATTGTAGTTTTTCTCAGTACTTGATTAAAGAAAAAGTAACTTTCTGCTAAAATTCTTTGAATATTTGATAGCAGCTGGGCAGATTTTAAAGGAGATGATATGGTCTGCTTATTAGGCTAGATAGAAGCATCCTTGTGATTAATTCATTTTGCTACAATATCAGCTTTGTCATAACCAAGGGCTATCTATTTTCAGGGTCTTTTGCACTGCCTTATTCGACTTGGTCAATTGAACACAGCTTTGATGGATGCCAGTGGAATCATAACCAAAAGGTACTTCAACTCAGCATAGGGCTCAAATCTTTCAAATCTTAAAAAGGCTCGGTGTAAAATTATATTACATTTTTCTTTGAATTGGATTGCTTGAAAGGAACTTATGGTACTTTGCTGTAAATCTGCCGTGGAAATTTTATGATATCTTTATTTTTTTCAAAATGGCGGCAATTTGATAATTTTTGAAAAAATTCATGGAAAATTTTGAAAAAATTTGAATCATTGTAAATCCTAAACTAATAGAGGAAACATTACATAACCTTCAAGGAAACCATAGTTCTACAAGATGGTGGCAAGCAGAAATCTGTAGCTTTTGTAGTTTAGGATTTAGAAATTTGATGACGTCATAGCCTCAAATTTAATAAATGCCGCCATATTGAAACTAATCAAGATATCAATAAACTGCCACGGCAGATTTACAGCAAAACACCCTAAGTTCATTCGAAGCTATTTATTTCAAAGAAAACGGCAATAAAATTTTACACCGACCTTTTTAAAGATTTGAGCCCTATGTTTTCAACTCAGGTTTAGAATACTGATCTACAATTTGGCTTGGATAGCTGCATGTTATTCATTGACTCGATGCTTTGAAGCCTATGATGACGTCTAGTATGGTATTGCCAGTTTTACTGATAAGGCAAATTTATGCAGAACGACCAAAATCATCTATGCTACCAACCTCGATTCCAGGGCTGTCATTGTCTTCAGCCTCTCTTCTGGTTCCAGCACAACTGGCCGCCTATTATTACCCTGGGTTCGAGGTCGCTATGCAACAGTTGTGTTCTGTTTATGTAGCACTTAATGATGAAATATAAAGATCTTCTTTTTCCTTATGATTAGTTATCTTTTTCTAACTATCTTTATATGTATGGAAATGAGGGGTTTATTAAGCGTGTTTCTGAATGAAGGACTGAATTTGAAATCTTCTCTCTTTCTCTTTAGGTCAACGTGGACAAAAGAGATTCTCCCATTTCAGTCAGAGGCAGCATGGAGACTTGGGCAATGGGATACGCTGAGGGATAGTCTTGATGGGGTTTGCATTTAAAGATTTATCTTCAAAGCTATCCTGGTAGCATGCAACAAACTGCAAGCAATTGCAGCCAATTGTAGTTTCCTTTACGTTTATGCGTTTTGCAAGAACAACATTCCATTAACCGATCAACAACGGGTTTGGGTCATTATGGGTCAATGCAGAACTGTGGCTTGTTTTATGTTGTTTGTGTTAGGTACCATCAAGTCTCTGGCGACTTCTGGCGATCAATATCCATTCTGTTCTGTTCATTGCTTCTTCATTAAGTTGATGCAAGGACATCCCAGTTAATTCTTTCAATTTATCCAGCCATCTCGTTCTTTGCCTGCCTCGTCTTCTTGTCCCCTCTACCCCCCCCCCTAACATGATATCTTTTTCCATCCCATTAGGTCGCATCGTATGTGCGAAGAAGGTCAGCGCTTGTTTTACGATCGCGCCTTAACGAAATTGCTGGCTTTATTTCTTCTAAAAGAGACTTATTTGTTCTTCTTGATATCCTTATGGTATTCTCAGTATTGTACGCCAACACCATATCCCAAACGCATCGATCTTCCTTCTTTCACTTTTCCTGATTGTCCAGCTCTCACAACCGTACATCATTACAGGCCTTCACTAAGTGCACTTTCTGTTTTATATACCGCTTGCGTTGCCCCTTTATCTCTTTTAATTCCACGTACCCATGAGATTTTCATCAAGCAACTTGACTCTGGCATCTAATGCTGGGTGACGGGCCCCATACCCTCAAAATGCTCTGATGTGCCCTGAAATTTGGCGAAATTTAGTAACTGTATTCAATTGTATATTTAGGTTTGATTTAGTTGCTCGTCTTTATGTCAAAGCCATGGGGTAGTCATTGTATTTTGCTCCCCATGGTATCTCGTCCTGGTAGTGTAGTAAAGTAGTTCGTAAGTGTTGTTATAAGTAATCCCGTTTTTGTAAATTTTTATACTGAATATAAGTATAAAGAAATTTGGCGAAACCTCTGTTGCATGACTTATGAGGTGCTACGACCGAATCGTGGTTTTAATTAACTTAATAAAAGGCACCATGCAAATCCTGCAAGTTTAATTTGAACATAGACTCGTATTTTTCTTTAGGTTTCAGAATTTGACAACTGGAGCATTTCACTTGGCAAATTGCTGGTTTACGTGAAGGACCAGGTATGTTCTTCTGCGATTATTTGTAAGTTGAATTTCTTAGGTACAACAAAAAGTCACAGAATAGCAATCACTGGTAATGATTGTTATGCTGCGAAGGAATATTATCAAGCTTCAAGAATATGTTGCAGTATTAAAAATCATTCATGTTACAGTAAGTCCCCGCATACAAGAAATGGATACATATAAGAAACTGCATCCTGCCATCGCTGGGAATATTTCCCACTTACAAGAAGCAAGACAGCCTGATTCTTTCAATTTCATGTAACTGGTTAAAACTGTGAAAATATTTTGTATTGCAATGTAAAAATTGTTCTCCAGTCCTTCATATTTGGATATCTTGATACGTGAAACAATATATGATTATTTTGTTATTTAGACCTTTATAACTTTTCAGAACTTTGTAAGCATTTAGTGAGGTGTGAACGGGAAAATATGCTATTTGACAGGGGAAAGCATCTCATGTGAAAGGGACGTTTCTTATTGGTCATAAAAGAGTCTGCCAGCCTCCTATGAAGATATTTTCTTACGTATAAGAAACTAGGCAGCCTTATTGAAAATTTTGAGTTTCTTGTATGCGTGAATTGTTTAGTGTAAATTTGATGTTCATTTTGCAGAGAATGGAAGATTTGTACAAACATTTGAAATTGGTGAGACAAGAGCAAATGAAACCTCTCTCTGCAACTGTTCTTGATCTTGGTGAGAAATCCTATGAATGTATTGTCAGGTATGAGAATGCACCCTTACATGATCTCATTGCTTATGCTATATCGTTCTTCTATGAAGTATTCTTCTTCATCGAATGCTAGGCCATGCTGGAAAAACTTCGGCAAAAATAAAGGGAATACCGATTGAATTATTAAGACAAATGTTTTAAAAATTATCCAGCAATCAGCCTTCATCAAGTCGGAAAATTCCGCTTCCGTTGCTAGACTGAGGATTGCATTATAATCTGTGAATAGACCTTTTTATTTGTTAGAGAGGAGGTTTGTATCGAGCGTCCAAATCTGGTAAATTTGGTGAACGAAAACAAAGCATGACCCCCGTTCTTAGTAGAAATACTGCTACCTGTGGCAAGAAGTTCATTCGGATCTCAACACTTTTCAGCGAGTTAATCAACGATAACTTTGCTCAAACTGACTTACGAGTAGTTCAGTTTATACACAGGCAAGCTTTATTCGCCTCTTGGCCTTGTTTTTCGTTATTTTCATTCATCGTTAGCTGATTTTGTTGTGTAACAGTTTCAAAACAAAGTGCAAGCGTACAAGGGTTTCATTTTGCGACTTTGCAAATCGCAGTTTGCTGTTGTCAACCGTTTTTATTCAAATTAAAGAAAAGTCAGCTGAAAATGAATGAAAATAACGAGGAACAAAGAAAAAAGACCAAAAACACTTGCCTGTGTGTAAACTAAGCCATTATGCCAACTCACTTTGCGCAAAGTAGTTGATAATAAACTCTCTGAAAAGTGTTGAGATCCGAAGCAACTTCTTGCCCAGCTAGCAGTGTATCCATTTAGAGTAGTGGTCGTACTTTCGTTCTCCTCTCAAACTTTACCAGATTTGGACGCTCGATACAAACCTCTTTTCTGGCAAATAAAAAGGTCTGTTGGTTTGTGGTTTTAATTGACTTTCTAGTTCTCTGATGAACTATTTCCTCAAGATTTATTGTTTTCTGCCAGTTTATCAGTTTGATTTACTGTTTCACTACTTTTCCTATGTCAAAAACTTACAGCACTTGCTAGAGCATTGCTTTCCCTTGACGAGGAAACATGTCATATTTAAAATGTTTATGCAAAGTACAAAGTCTTTGCTTGCGGTTAAGCTTGGATAGAGTGGGGAAAAATTGGTCAATTGATTTCTTTGTTTCGGGATTTGAGACTAAATGTCATTAGTTGAAAACTTGCAGCGTTGCAATTGATGATTTTGTCTTGTTTTACTATAGAGACTGAATAAGAATGAAATCTACGAATTTTTCATCAACCCATTTCCCCAAACTGACCCCCCTGGCTTTTTGCTTTTTTGTTTTTGGGCAAGGAGAGAAAAAGATATTGTTGGCTGATTTTTGGCCAGGTACTGATTTCAGATAAGACAGTCAAAATTATTATTTTTTTTCTATAAATTCAATGTTAAAAATTTGCAATTTACGAATTACCTAAGATTACAAACGAGCTACCATACAATACTACAGAAACGTTACCAAGGGAGCAAAAGATCATGACTACCCCAGGGCCATCACATGAAGGAGATAAACTAAAATACAACTAAATATATAAGAAGNTGTAGGAAGTGTGTTTATTCCCAGTATTACAAACGAGCTACCATACAATACTACAGAAACGTTACCAAGGGAGCAAAAGATCATGACTACCCCAGGGCCATCACATGAAGGAGATAAACTAAAATACAACTAAATATATAAGAAGCCCCCTAGCTATTAAAGAAAAGAATTAGAATTGAACGATATTTTGTAAATGGAATTTTCGAATGTACTCAAAATTATTCAAAATTATTTAAAAGTCAAAATTATTGTCAAATCTTCTATAGACCATTTTGACATTTAGAAAAAGGATCTGGGGAGAGCAATATTTTTCTGGTAAATGGCTGCCACAGGGCTTTTCACCAACGATAAATTGAACTGTGGCAGCCGTTTACCAGAAAAATGTTGCTCTCCCCAGGCCCTTTTCTAAATGTCAAAATGGTCTATTGCCTAAGGTGCGTTGAAACTCCAGTTTGACAAGGATTTTCTTTATGTCATATAGTGATTGCAAAAGGCATGGAGACCAATAAGAAAGTTGGAATGCATTTTATTAGTTTTAATTATTTTGTTTTGGTCCATATACAGGCTTCACATGCTGCAAGAAATTGAACAATGTGCTAGCCTGCTAATCAAAAAGAGCTCTCAAGAAATTAGGACTCAATGTTTGATCAAGCTTTGGGAACAGAGATATCAAGCCACACAGGTATTCAACACTTTTTGCAAATTCTTCATAAACACTGTAGAATATCTTATAGATTTTACTCTGGTTTACTGTTTTGCAGCTTTTTGAAGATATTTACTTCTGGTTCATTTTTCTAGGCGTCATACAGAACTCGTGAACAGATACTATCATTGCGCAGAGTTCTCTTGGGTCTCTTTCCAAGGTAATTGATGAAATCAATTTGTGGTTTGTCTTTCTTGCTTTTCAAACTATCAGTATGTATAGTCTTTTATTACTTGACTAACGTTTTAAAAACGAGGCAATACAAGAATCCCGCCAACTCCATTGGTTAATCGCACATTTCCCGCGGTTTCCCCGTAGCCTTGTATAATACGATACAAGGACGCGTTTTTCGTCGCTACAGCAACTGATTTAGGCCTATGATATTTACAATGAACTTAGGCGACATAAAAGTAACGAAATGCGTTTGACTAAATGATATGAATCAAAATGAGAAGCTATCAGGTAATAAAACTCATACTGACCGGTTTTGTAGTTGTACAGGAAATATCAAGCCCTCGGTCTTATTGCACAGACCTCGCAAGCTCGGTCTGTGTTTTCAAGACCTCGGGCTTTATATTTTCCTGTACAACGCAAAACCGGTTAGTATGCGCATAATGGTTCCATCTTTATGGTTCATTTCGCAAAGAATACTTTCTATGAATTATCATTATCATTCTCATTATATGATTAAAGTGCATAACTATAATACAATATTCTACACACTTTAGAAATAGAAACCTATTACGAAATATCATACGCTAATTCGATAAATGAGTTTTTAATGACGATTTAAAACTTTCAATATTGCCAATAACACGGATTTGTGACGGATCTATTGCAATTTGTCTCAAATCAGCACTCAAGCTTATTGCAGTATTGAATAACCAACCCTTTAATTTTGAATGAATGCTGACTTTAATTGTCCATACTTTGGTTAGCATCGTCTAGATTAGATAGTGTAAACATAAACAAGATATCAAACTTGAAGGCACTTTTTCGAATCAACTAGATACAGAGTCTTTGAAGTCACACCTCGTCCGTAGATTTGCGAACTTGAGTAGACATTTCTTTGTTGTTTCGTTGATCTTCCTTTTTGTTCCTTTACAAGAAATGATACAATCACAAATGAGCAAGATAACTGTTGGTTAAGGATTGCAAAGATTGCCAGGAAGTGAGTTTGTAATTACTTATTTCTTCTGTTTTCGACCTTTAATTCAATTTTGACTTCTTTTTAAATCTCAATACGTCTGACGTTTCAAGGTCTAAACCAATATAAAGAATCTTGTGTAACGCTTGCAATACCGGGTGAGCCAGAAAAAACATTGGGCGTTTAACGAGCTATGTTCAGATGAACAACAAG
>REGL01000500.1:105223-117360 GCA_004194395.1 Aurelia aurita complex sp. Pacific | reverse complement strand
GATGATTTATATTTTTCAAAATTTTCCATGAATTCTTTCAAAGATAATTAAAATGTCGCCATTTTGAAAAAAAGAAGATATCAAAAAATTTCCATGGCAGGTTTACAGCAAAGTGCCATAGGTTCCTTTCAAGCCGTTCTATTCAAAGAATAATGTGATTTAATTTTACACCTACCTTTTTAAAGATTTGAAAGATTTGAACCATATGCTCGTTAGTGCCTCAATAATACCATTTTGCCCCTACATGCTTGTAGGAAGCAAGTTATTTTGGAAGATCTTTAATGCTGTCTCGAGGTAATGTCCCGGCTCCTATTATTTGAGGCTTTGAGGTTTGCATTTAGATAAAAACTTTAGTTTCTGGCTGCAGGGACAATTAAGAGTTTTAAATGATCATGGATGGAGGAAGTAACTGACTGAAAAAAGGAAATTGATCAATATCTTCGTGGAAAGTGAACTAAGATAGTTTGCACATTGAATAAGGTGAAATTATATCTGTAGACAATTAAGGATATAAAGACGGGAAGAGAGACAGAGGCCGCGCAAGGACTAGTTGGCATGGTTCAGTTCATATATTTTAAATCAACAACATACAATTTATAAATTACTCTACTAACAGATAACTAAACTACAAGGAAATAAGATATTACAGAAATTAATACATTGATACGGAAAATTAATACAATATACAAATACAGGGGAATGAGATAAATTGTATGGAGTGAATTACTTAAAGGAGGAGCTCTCTCAATATGTACACTAATCGAGGAGAGAGCCCCCCCTATCCTATGATAATTTTAAATGATTATGGTTGCATTTAAGATAATTCAAGAAATATACGCATTTGATTTTCACGCAAAAATAGTTCAGAATTATTGATTGGCCTTGTTCAGTAAGTAAATTTTAAGTTGCTTTTTGAATGATATTTCCTTAGGCCACGTGGGCCTAATCATTATAAAAGTACCAAGGCCAAAACTTCCCATATCTCTTTCAATAGACGATGAATCACTGATTTTGTGTATGCTGAACTTACTGAACTGATAATTATTTTAAAAACATTGTTATTATTGACTAATATTACTAATGAGTATGAAAACAAGCATGTGAATTTCCCTCCACACAGACCATGCAACCCGCCATTGTTCGCCATCACTATTATCTGTCAATGATGGTAATATCAAAGAGTGGACCTGCATGCAGCAGGAATGATGAATGTGCAACAGTAATAGACACGGGAAAGCTAAGGGGCTACTGTGTCATTCAACGTCAAAAGATATCGAATCTAGAGAAGAAGACAACGATCATGGTAGTTTACTTTTGCTACTCAAAATGCAACGAGAATAATCGCCATGTTTTCAAGTTGCCATTCATTTCTCTGTCTTATTTTAGATCGACGTTTTGCACTCATTGCAAAAACCGAAAAAGATTGTGATATTGGGAAGTGATGGCAAACGATATCCCATGATGTGTAAACCAAAGGTACATATTAACCTCTTGCTGACTTGAGCATTTTCTGTTTTCTGCACTGTTTTATTGAATGAAATGAGTTCCGAAAACCCTCATAATAGTCGGGCACTCCTTTTCAACGGCAACTTAATTTTCACGCCTCAGTTTCCCAGCCACTATAGTCAGTCTCACATTAGATGTCACGTGACAATGCTCATGACGAACAACAATTAAAGTGTTTTGCATGAGTTCGTTATCTCCAGTCTTGCATAACATCCAATTTGAAACAGACTTTTATACTATTAAATCGATATTTTACTATCATTCTATGGTGGGTTATTTCGTTTCAGGATGATCTGCGTAAAGATGGGAGACTGATGGAATTCAATTCACTTGTTAACAAGGTAAGTCCTATTCTCATTGTTGAATAAGTTTGTATCTAGACAGTGGTGACCTGTTCTGATGGAATTCAATTCACTTCTGATGGAATTCAGTTCTGATGGAATTCAATTCACTTGTTAACAAGGTAAGTCCTATTCTCATTGTTGAATAAGTTTGTATCTAGACAGTGGTGACCTGTTCTGACTAAAAAAGTGTTTGTCAATACTGCTTAAATTGCATTGTTTTCCTGGAAATTCTTGATTTCATTGCAAACTGCCAACTTTTATTGTAAGAACACAACTATTGTAGTTTTCCAAGGACCCTTGTTATGTGTCTTATTGAGTTTAACCACATACCGGTTGAGTAAAAAAATGTGCATACGTTTAAAAGCATGTAATTCTCGAACGATTTATCAGATTCTTGTAAACTAATGATCCTTGTTTAGCTAATATATCAACTTAGATAAGAAAATTTAGCTAGTTAACTCCTGTCGTATCTAGCCTACGCGTATTCTACGTTTGGGCCAGGTTGTATCGCTCTCATATTGCAAGCGATTATATAAAAATGATTTCTTCTCAAAATCCTTGAAAACAGGCCTGAAATCTTTGATCAAATTTGCTATGGCAAGGAAGGCATCTTGAATCAAGGGCATCAAGAGGGAATTCTTAATTTGCGATTTGGCAGAGTTCGGAGTTCTCAGCAAACAACTGTTAAAGGCACTCTGTCGTGACTGTGATTGGCTCGTTGTGATGTTGAAATCACTAACAAGAGACCTGGCCTCTGAATAATTACCAAGTTTTTATGCTCTTGCATCATACTTTGTTTCGAGAATAAAGGGAGGCAGGCCGTTATCACCTTCGTGAATTTCAGTGTACAGCGAAATTACTGAAGCCTGCCTAATTCTATTCTTTCGTATTGTCTTATTCGTCCAATCAGCGCCACGACAGTGTGCCTTTAAGTGCTTAAAATTGTTATCCACGATAAAATCATTGATAAATTTCATTAGATATTACCTATGCATAGAGAAAATCCGAGGAAAACTATAGTTTGATGATCTTCGATTCTTGTATTAATCATACAATGAAGTGTAAAAACAAAAGAACTATTACACTCATTTGCCATGCCAGTGAAATCATCTTAAAAATAATGGCACAGAGAATACAGGTAAAATTGAAAGGAGAAAATTGTTGATGGTTTTATGTTAGAGAACGGCACAAGAAATCAAATTATGAACTTAAAACTTACAATAGAGAAGTAGAGAGAATACAACAACGCATTATACATTTATTTTATCGACTATTGTAATCAAATCAGATCTGTTTATATTTTCGCTCAAACGTTTATTAGGTATATGAAGAGGCTATTGCATAATAGACGATTGCGCTAAAGATGGTGGCGAGGAATTTTTTACCAAGATGCATTGCGTTCTAATTAAGATTCTTTAACGATTCTATAGGAATTCGATTGAAGAACGCAGTGCATCTTGGCAAAACATTCCTCGGTATAGGTACTATAGATTTGTTGGAATCTGACGAATAATTTGAGAGTTAGAGGCTTTCAATCTTCTCTATATTTTTTGACTCATCCGGTATAATATTGTCATTAATAAAACTGCTTTCTTTTCCACTAGCTACTTCTCAAAGATGCAGAATGCCGAAGGCGACAGTTACACATCAGGACTTACGTCAGTGAACAGTTACATATTATCTCGTTCTCCACTTGCCCTGTCTGTATTCGTCTAACTGTGTTGCTATCGCCCTTGTTTGGAGCAACTTTTAAAATGGGAGTATCTCTCGAAACATTTCTCAAATTATAAAAGTCTGATCAAGAATGACAAGCATGTTTAAAGCAACTTTCGTATTTAGAAACGAATATGTCGGCCTTAAGAGAATGATATTGGCAAATAAGGTATCTATCTACGTTTTCTATCCACTATTAGGATTTGTCATATGACAGACTGATGCAAGGTACTGATTTGTTGCTGAATACATTCAGCACAAATGATATCAATCAGTGCAATATGCTGTAAGGTGGAGGGAGTTCTTCTTTCTGAGACGCTTGTCTTGTTCTTTTCTTAAATTTAATGTATGTTATTCCATTGATGTGAGTGGCTGCCGTAGTTGGAACTCGATGACATCTTGTCCTTTCCAGCTATGGCAGCCACAGAATATTTATTTTTCGCTGTAGTCAGTTGTTTTTATTTGTGATAAAAAAATATCAATCAGTTATACATTGGTCGTCCATTTTAATGCAAATGACAACGCCGACTGTGCCTAAGAATGACTAACTAAGACTAACTAAGAATGACTAACTAAGAATGAGCAATGTTTTGAGGAATCCTTCCATTTTTAAAATTGCTCAAAACAAGGGCTATAGCAAAACAGCCCTGAAGAAGTCCTGCATGGCAGGACGAAATATTGGTGAAGAATAAAATCACACACATTTGCTGTTGTTTTTTCGTCGTGTTGCGGTCTTTCTGTCTACATATTTATGTAGTATCCTCTCGTTGTAATTTTCCTGATTCAGAATCTTTGTTTATTGTAGGCTGTGATTCCACTCAGCGAAGAATGCGGTCTTCTAGAATGGGTTTCAAATACCACAGGGCTACGACAGATTACGGATCATCTGTTCAAGTGAGCGGTTTTCTTTTGCGGTGTGCCATTCGAATCATTTTTATCTTACTGTTTTTATTAGCATGTTGTATTTTTATAAATGCTTAGGGGCTTCAATAATGATTTTATATCATCTTTAATCATATACCGTGAAAATTTAGTCAGAGAAAGCTATCTTTGCAAACTCTTAGCAGATTATGAATGTAAGTATCACCAGCAAGGCATCAAAAAAGAATAAGGATCAAAGTGAGTTGATGTCCTTCTTCTAGCAATCATTTGTTTATATTTTATATCTTACATTGAAAAATAACATTCCAGCCACACAGTCACACCCTTGCAAGAATAGAAGTGTTCTGAAGCTGCTGAGCCTTCCCAACTCTGCACATTAATTTACTAAATATTGTCCGTTCTATTTTTAGAGAGAAAGGGATAAGTCCCAAGATTTCTGAACTGAAAAGACTTTATGCAACAATGACCAGTTCTGATATAAAGTAAGTTCCTCATTCAAAGATTCGAATTTTGCAGTTTCTTCACTTTGCAGAAAGGTTTGAACTCTGTAAAGTTTTTTGGCTGACAAAATCCTCTTCGAATGATATGATACGATATCTCTTTTCTATCGTCTGGAAACAGCAAAATAATTAAAACCACTACATTGAAACAAAAGCAGATTGTTTGTGGAAAGCCAAGCAAAGGGTCCAATATCACATCTTCGTCAATATGGTAATGACGAGGAAGGGGAAGGGAATATATCTTTCGAAATAGAGCTCACCTTTAAAAGGGTTGGATAAGGAACCGTCGGGAAAAATGTGATTTGGCTGTTTTCTGATAAGCTAATTTATTGCCACTATTCAACAAAAATTCAAAATGAATGTCTCATCTTGTAGATTTGCCTTTGCACTTACTTCTGATACAAATTAAATCTCCATATGCTTTAGGACTTCTGTGATATAAACGGATTTCCAACAAGTATTTCGTTTATCTTTCACTCAAAGATCATCCTATATCTAGATCAGCCTCCTTTCAAAATGCAATATTAGATGCATGAACCGTGGATTTGTTTACATATTTTTTATCCAGCCCTTTAAACAATCCAAATCTACCAATGATTATAATAATTGATAGTTTTAAGACAAATCAAATATGTCACAAACTGAATTGACAAATCAAAGGTTGTTGAAAATTGTGGAAAGCTTTCAAAGCAAATCACGACGTCTAGATAGCCCCAATGGATAGAACATTTTTAGTAGAATTCTACGACATTTGCATGAGATATTTAAGGTTGTAAGGTATATTGTTATGGAATGTTATTGACCATTATTGATTGCTTTTATATATCATAGCACTAAAATGGAAATGTTCAAGAATCAAGTCTCCCCAAGGTACAGATATTTCTAGTTATGTTTCCAGCAGTGTTGATTATTTTAGCTCTTTCAGAACTATCCTTTAATGCTTTAATCAAGTATAGGGGAGACCGGGGACAATGGTAACATGGGGCAATTGTATCACTGGCTCTAACACCCTGCAGAAAATTGCAAAAATTAAGATTTGTTCACAGAACATACTCATTCTAGCCTTCTACATCCGACTTGAGATACAGGAATGATTTATCAAGTTTGCGAAATTTTTGAGGGAAAAACATGTTTTTGAGCATGAAAGTAAAAACGTGCTTCAAATTTGTGTCTGACAGATTTTGCTCTTGAGTGAAAAATTTCATTTTCATATCTCAGACATAACATCTATTTGGGATCAAAACAACGTCAAAACGTTTGAGCTTATGAGATGTGAAAATGGGAAATAACGATAGCTGATCAGGTCAGGGGCAATTGTAACACGCTGTTACAATTGCCCCGTTGTAAGCTGGCCTCGAGCTGGCCGATAGTTTGGTTTTGATACAGTTTCTAATCTGGTCGAACAATGAACGTAGAAAAAAACTACTTTTTCTCAATCGATTCAATTAATCTGATGCATCAAAATTTGCAAAGAACTAAAGACCGCATCTTATTTTTGACTTGTTCTTTTTGGAACAATGAATAATCTGTTACCTTGTGCTACAATTTGTGCAGGGAAGAAACACAGTCGTGCAATAATTATCCGTAATGATTTTAAAGATATATAACAATTGCTCCAACCATGTGTTACAATTGCCCTTGTTACAAGGGCAATTGTAACACTTGACCATAGATTTAAAAACAATCACAGCGTCACAAAAATTGGTTCCACGTGATGGAAACTAAGGTCTATTTCATTCCAAGAGATGCAAATACAATATCATCTACCTCCAAGAGCGAAATTAATCATTATTTAGANCAAAGAACTAAAGACCGCATCTTATTTTTGACTTGTTCTTTTTGGAACAATGAATAATCTGTTACCTTGTGCTACAATTTGTGCAGGGAAGAAACACAGTCGTGCAATAATTATCCGTAATGATTTTAAAGATATATAACAATTGCTCCAACCATGTGTTACAATTGCCCTTGTTACAAGGGCAATTGTAACACTTGACCATAGATTTAAAAACAATCACAGCGTCACAAAAATTGGTTCCACGTGATGGAAACTAAGGTCTATTTCATTCCAAGAGATGCAAATACAATATCATCTACCTCCAAGAGCGAAATTAATCATTATTTAGACGATATGGTTGATTTTTCAAAGAGCGTTATAACTGAGGGTTGAAGGTGTTGTGGTGCAGTGGTGTAATCCTCTGACACTGCAGCCAGAACAGTCAGGTGGACCGGGTTCAATCCCAGGTAGAGCCCCATCACTTCAGCGTCATGACAAGGGGTTGCGGAAGCGATTAGGCCTATTCTACTTCTGCGATCCCAGCGCTTGGCGTTAAAAAACCGCAACTTCACCTTCACCTTCATTGACCCCGGTCTCCCCTACTTTGTAATTTCATTTGCAGCCTTCCTTGCAATTTTAACTGTCAGAATTTCAAACAAAATATGTTACTAAATGTCAGAAAGATATTAGTTGAATGAAATTAGAAATTTGCAGGCATATAATATTTTATTTGTGAATCTTCTATTATATAATTTTTAGAAATAGAACTGCCTTCATTTTGTGGCCCAGTACGCTGTCACTTAATTTTTAGAAATCATTCAGGTTTTCCGAACAGCGTCAAAATATCTTTCTTCTGCAATGCAATGCAATGCAATGCAATGCAATGCAATGCAATGCAATGCATGCAATGCCTTTGTCCTGTATGTCTTGCTCACTCTTCTTCATTTTCCTTTCAGATATCCGCCTGTATTCCAAGAATGGTTCCTACGGACTTTTCCCAATCCTACAAAGTGGTATGGCTACAATATTTTTTCCTTGGCATATTTTCAATCTTGCATCTCTTTTTTATCGATATAAGCAAACACGGTTGGGTAGAAACTGTGCTTTTGCGATGAAACACTTTTTTACTCCATGCATTTGAATTTCCAAGGATTTTCGGTACGGAGCTAAGAATCTGATACTTCATCCAAAATGATTGATTTTATACCAAATTAGATGAAATTAAGTTGATCGTGAATTAAACCAGGTTGAACATGAATATGCGGAGGTAAATCTGGATTAAACCAGGCTCTGAAGCACTACTAGTAAAAATTGTTTTGTCTACATGACTAGGGACCAATTTTGATTTCCAGTGTACAAGGGGTAAAACCTTCGAGAAAGCTCTAGAAAGCTGTAGTATTCTCGGAAAGATCACGCCTCCCGTTCTCTTTGCTTGCTCATATCAGTAGCTGGTGAATACCGGGCATCCCATATTTCATATTTGATTGTTGTAAGGAGGGTCGCCCTTCAGCAGAAGCTGTTTTTCAAGGGACCCCCCGATAAAAATTTGATTACAATATACAGTTAAAGATAACATAGCACTAGAGAAAAAATCATAATTTTGAAAGCCTATTTACAATTATACAATATTTACAACAGAAAGAAAAATTAACACTTTAGTGATTTGTGGAAATCACTCAGGGTTGATATCGTCTTAGACTCGGACTCAGCTGGAAGGCTATTCCATAGTTTTTTGCCCCTGTGCTGAATTTTTCTTTGGCAACCTTAAATCAGTCTCAATGCTCCTGAGGCTGCGGGAGGAGCAAGTTGAGTTCGTGGTGGTGAAAACATTACACAGGTATTGTCGAGCCAAATCATTGAGCCACATGAAAACCATCGTTTTAGGCTCATCGCCTGGTAGACTAATGTTGTTGAAAATGATCTCATTGTCTGTCATATTATCAGGTACATGGCAAGACTGGCCTATTGCAGAACTACAGCAGTCATGTCAATGGTTGGATATATATTAGGCCTTGGTGATCGTCATGGAGAAAATATCTTATTTGATTCTAAAACTGGAGATTGTTTCCATGTCGATTTCAATTGTTTATTCAACAAGGGAGAGACCTTCGAGTGTCCTGAACGAGTTCCTTTCCGACTTACACAGCAACTAGTATCTGCAATGGTAGGTTTTTTCTAAGTTTTGAATTTTTGTTTCTGCCCCATTTTCAGTCACATTTAGAACACGTGTAATCATCTGAAAGAACTAAACCAAGGGATATTTCCTTACCTCGTATCGGTTGCGATTGATCTTTTGCTAAAAATATTGCATCATTTTAATTTTCTTTTGAATAGATTTCAATCGAACAATAGAATCAAATTTACTATAACATCGTTTAGGAAATTATGGATATCTACAGACAGAACAAATCAATAATAGTGATAATTGATATCAATCATAATAATACAGTTTTCTCTCTAGTTACAGGTCTATTTTGGTTTTTGTTCTTTTATAGGAGTCCACAGTCTTCTTTCTACAGATTACGGTGTTTTTGTTGCGTTTATGGGTTTAGTACGATGAGTCCGTTATTTAAGGCTATTTTCAAATTTTGCACCACAAATCATTTGTTCAATAATATGCAAACACATTTTGTATCTAAGTTAGCCTTTTGACCCATAACCGTATCAATGTCCAGCTTTACATTTGACTTATCTGCCATCAGAGCATTTTGCAAGTACGCTTTCATTGTCAAGAGGCATCTAAACTATCTAATGTCCAATAGTATTCCACGATTTATCAGAAGCAATTTTTAAGTACATCTATAGTTTAATGCGCGTTGTATACAATGTTCTTCAATAGGGACCTCTTGGTTATGAAGGAATTTTTCGAAGATCATGTGAGGTCACCATGAAGCTGATGAGAAGCCAAAAAGATTCACTCTTGAGGTCAGGTTTTATCTACCTACCTATTAACTGCATACTTTAGAAGTTTCCTTGTTGAGCGCAGGCTTGTAGTTGTCTTCACTGGAGTATTTAGTGATGCATTTTTGTTATCACGTCGAAGACCAGGAAACAGGCCACGTCTTGTAAGTTTGAGACTGATTTTAGCAGCATTGCAAATTGTACGTGTGAGTCAGAAAAAACGTTGGGCGTTCAACGAACCATATTTTGTTGAATAACAAGTCAGATCGGGTTTGTTGAAGTTTCATATTGCAGAAGAGAAATAAAGTTAGCTACAGAGTTTTAATTCGTTAGAATCAGTCATTGCTTTCCACTTGCAGTTTTGTGATATCGCTATTTTGGTGACAAGGGATCGTTTTCAAGAAAACTTTCTGCTTCCTAGCATCAATGCCATTTAAATGAATATTCCCCTAGGGCTACAAAATGGACAACAATAGACGATTGCGCTAAAGATGGCGGCAAGGAATTTTTTACCAAGATGCAATGCGCTCTTTAATCGAATTTCTATAGAATCGTTACAGGATCTTAATTTGAACGCAATGCATCTTGGTAAAAAATTCCTCGCCGCCATCTTTAGCGCAATCGTCTATAGATGATTACGCTAAAGATGGCGGCGAGGAACTTTTTACCAAGATGCATTGCGTTCTAATTACGAATCTTTAACGATTCTTCGATTCTATAGGAATTCGATTAAAGAACGCAGTGCATCTTGGTAAAAAGTTCCTCGCGACATCTTTAGCGTAATCGTCCATAATTTCTCCTTTTGTGCTGTAACACTATACATGCTTTGTTTCAATTTTTGGTAGAGAAACTGTATGTTTGCCATGGTAGGAAATGAATCGAATTGAAGGCCTATTTTAGGATTTTGGTGAGACATGATTTTACTAAAATCGCTCGTAATTATGGAACGGAAAGTCCAATTTTGACGAAACAGATTTTCCTATCGAAGTTAATCCTCTTCCTATAGAATGAGTCTTTAAAGAAACAGATTTGCAAAGTAATTTACATCGATAAGAACCGCCCTATGTTTTCTCTGACTCACGCAGTATACTGAAGAATGTATTGTGATCTTCTCATTGACCTTGCCCAAAACTTATGTATGCTTCATATTGCATCGAAAACAGTTACAAAGTTATATCTTTATTCTTCTCTCTTTTCTATTAATTGTCTGTGCATTTCGTTAGAATAAAAGTATTTGGCATATATGAGTCCGATGTCATCACATGATTTCCATGTTTTATGTAATTCAAGCTATACAGCATTATGTCTTAGATTAGCTTTTTATTCCAGAGTAAACCAAGACTTTTTTTATAAATTAAATGCACAAAAATTACAATTTACGAATTACCTAAGACTACGAAGGAGGTGCCATACATTACTACAGAAACGATACCAAGGGGAGCAAAAAAGATCATGACTACCTCAGGCCAGGGCCATCGACCTAGACTGTGCTCTGGCTACCAAAACTGATGTATCTGCAGCATACACGATGATAACTAAATATATTGGAAATTCCTTCTCCGAACATACGTTGTTAAGTTTTTCTTTTTCTTTCATAGTGTTCTTAACACGTTTTTGTATGATCCACTGGTTGAATGGACAAAAGAAAAGCGAAAACAATCTGCTGAAACCGGAGAAAATACGAATGAAAAGGTAACATATTTGAGTTTTCTCTTGCCCCTTTGCTCAGTCTACACAACTGAATGTTCCTTCCCAGTTATTTTTGTTTGCTGTTTTCTGCGATGCGATACGATTGGTCTTCGAGTTTTAAAAACGAATTCACCCATGAGTAGTTAGACACCGCTGGTGTGCTTCTATGGAGGAGCGCTGCAACAATATGTACCTGCGGAGGAAGAATTTCTATTGTTCTGCGGAGGAGATAACTCTTGCGCTAGCTCCTCCATAGTGGTAAATAATGCTTTCTTCCGCAAAAGAGCAATACTGTGGGAATCATCCAATCAATCAATCAGTCAATCAATCAATCAATCAATCAATCAATCAATCAATAGGCTTAAATTACAAGAAAGATAGCAAATTGCTGCTAATTTAGGCCTACTATTTAGCAAACATATCAAATGAAACAAATAGAAAGAAGTCCTATTTACAACTGTTAAAAACATTAGCATTGAACATAATAACATAGCTGAATGTCATGTTAGATCAGCAAGCACAAATGCGGCGTCTAATCACCCATGATTCACCTATGCACGAATCCAAAATGTAAAATTGCACTTCATTCAGTTACGATTCCTTGCATAAATCTTTACAGGCTGTGATCATCTTGCGAAATGTAGAAGATCGGTTAGCTGGATATTGTGTTTCAATGAAGAACCTCAGATTGAATTTATCAATTGAGGGTCAAGTTCATCAGCTCATCAAGGTGCGTGATTATACAATATTTGATGCATTAAAATGTGACGGAGAACCTTTGTGTACATTGTAACTGAGGCAGCAGTTCTGAGATTCATATGACAT
>REGL01000500.1:56356-71059 GCA_004194395.1 Aurelia aurita complex sp. Pacific | reverse complement strand
TTTGAAAATCGGTTCATTGGTTATGGACATGTAAGCAATCAAACAATAATACATCATTTTGGGACACCCGGTAGATGATCAAGAATCAAGCCATCTTATGATTGAACTTATGATTGAATTCCATAATTCATTAAGAATCTAGATCCAGAAACCCAGGAATGAATCACATAAACTTAGGGCAGAGAGGAAGATCTATGTATCAAGAGTATATAAGATTCTATACTGTATACTTACATATATCTCGATGACATATTTCGATTTGACTTCTCGATCAAGATTACCGTTTGCAGTGACAACACCAGTTCTTGGATTAATATTGAAGATTCTTTCTGGATCGTTATCTAAAAGAATTGACACGAGTTCCATGACAATCTTCATTTTTATTACCTATGCCCCTGTGAACATTTCAAAACGATATTTTTTAAGCCTTACCAATGTTTAGATGTTACTCGAAGTATCTTCCGTTTCTTCCTTGACGCAACGAGTAAACATAAGGTCAAAATATGCAAAGAATTTTCTTTATGAAAATAAATAGTTGCTAAAATTTTTTGCCAGTACCGGCGTTTCTTCACCATTTTGCAAACTGAGACTTTAATTTCTCATAAGCAATTTCTTACTAAACAATACCTGCAAATCAGAAATAAACTTGGAATTAAGGATTATAAACAGCAAAGACATCATCAGAGCAAATGTTGTCTTTTGATCAACATGCAAAATGGTGAGACACGAGTTTCAATCAAGCACTTGGAAGAAGTTGACTGCTTACCTTGATTCAATGAAAATGTGACTGGGGCATTTAAGGATCGATCGACATCATATGCATGGACTCTGTTCACATAAATGTTCTGCGAAATATAAGAAAATTCAATTACAAATCAATTAAAACATGGTACACAATAAAATATTTCCACAACAAACGTCTAAGAATTATTCCCTTTAAATACAAAATTCTACTCAAATTTCTTTGCGTGACTTGTATCAAATTCGAAAGAATTCGTATTCGATTCTGAGTGCTGTATTCAAAACTATTTATAAAATTTAAAACAATCCTAAAGAAATGTTTCAAGCCAACCCAGTTCGATCAAAAATGTTTTCCCGGGCATTTTTTTTTCATTCCTCTTCTGCTTCAAAAAATTCTTCTTTCCTTTTATTCAAGGCTGACTGTGATTCGAAGCTTAGTTGTTAATTAGAATTAAAATTGTTAATTGATAATTAGAATCTGTTTCGTACAATCGTAATGTTTTCCATAACTCTAATTTATAACTTTGGTGTAACTTTATCAACATATAATAGTTAAAGCTTTGTTATGTTCTTGTTCTTGTAAGCGCCCTAGACTAGATAAGCACTGTTTTTCTCGGGCGTACAAATCAGTAACTATTTAGTTTTAGCTGATTTGTGAATAAATATCATCACTTGCCATTATTTTTTTTCACTCATTTTGCTGTCAATCTTGTCGGCCAGAGGGTTCGCTTCACTTCTGAGGCCTCTGCACTTCTTCTTGGGTCGTTGAAGAGGCCTTAGATGTGAGGCGAAAGCTCCGGCCGAAAGGGAGAACGCTACAGCGCAATGAGTGAATCAAAATAATGGCAAGCAGAGCAACTTAAGACTTTATAAATGGTATTAAACTTAATTTTAAATTTTCCAAATTATGCATATAACGATACTATAAGGCTCAAATCTTTAAAGAGATGGGTGTAAAATTCCAAGATATTTTCCTTTGAATTGAATGATTTGAAAGGAGCTTATGGTACTGATTTTTTCAAAATGGCAGCAATTTAATTATTTTTGAAAAAATTCATGGACAATTTTGAAAAAATTTAAATCATCGTAAATCCTAAACCAATAAAGGAAAAAAGATATGACCTTCAAGAAAACCATAGTTTATAAAGGTCTTCAATATAATGGCAAGCAGAAATCTGTAGCTTTTCTGGTTTAGGATATAGAAATTTGATGACGTCATAGCCTCAATTCTAATAAATGCAGCCATTATGAAACTAATCAAGATATCAATAAATTTCCATCGCAGATTTACGACAAAAACCCTACTGACCTTTTNAATTTAATTATTTTTGAAAAAATTCATGGACAATTTTGAAAAAATTTAAATCATCGTAAATCCTAAACCAATAAAGGAAAAAAGATATGACCTTCAAGAAAACCATAGTTTATAAAGGTCTTCAATATAATGGCAAGCAGAAATCTGTAGCTTTTCTGGTTTAGGATATAGAAATTTGATGACGTCATAGCCTCAATTCTAATAAATGCAGCCATTATGAAACTAATCAAGATATCAATAAATTTCCATCGCAGATTTACGACAAAAACCCTACTGACCTTTTTAAAGACTTGAGCCTGATGTTTATAACGACAGAACAACTTGTGATATATCTTGAAGCATTATCAGACAATAGGATAGAATAAATTCAAACACGCTATGAATAAATGGGTACAAACCTCCAGTTTCCCTTCTCTGATATGTGACGTAAAATTTGACTCTGTGAACGCAGCACCATTGTCATCAACATCATTGATGTTCACAGTGAGCGTGGTGTAAGTCACGTGACGGATAGGTTTACTTGGCCTTGCATCCTAAAATTAAAACATTTCAAGTCACCTATTTATTTAAAAGTAAGAAAAATTCTACACGCAAAATCTACAAAAATATACTCAATAATGAAAAGAAGAGGGGTGGAATCCTCGCAACAGCTTTAAAATCGATCGCTTATAATCCCCTGGAGCCCCGTTGAATAATTTGTTGAAATGTTAAATAATATAACATGTTGAAATGATAGAAAAGGTACAAGAAACACTTAAAAAATAAAAGACAAAGTATCTTACTTCGACAGATACATTCAGGATGTATTGTTGAACTTTCTCATAATCCAAGTTCTTTCTCGTTGAAATACGACCGGCGTAGTTATCAATCTTGAAGGCATTGTCCTATAAACATGGAGAATGTGAGTTACAGATTAAAAAGCGGGGATGGCTCAGTGGTAGCACGCTTGAATACCAATCTGAAGGTTGGTGGTTCGCCTCCTCGCCCTGCCGAACCTGCTACAAAGTTCGAGGAGAGTCGCCAACTCTCTGTAATTGCAGGCAAAAAGAATCACGAGGTGTGGTCACATGGAGAGGAAGGACCAGGACGCTGCTTCGATAAGCTCAGCTTCTCAGCGTCCTAAAACTACCTTCGGATGCTGGGAAGAAATTTATACAACAACAGAAAAGATTAAAAAGAGAAGTACGCGAATTTTAGAAAAAATTTAAAAACAAATAGAGTCAGTCTCAAAATTGATGTGAACGTGAAGGTGGAGTTGCGGGAATATGCATAGTGGGCTAAAATTAGCTTTAGGTAGCTAGAAATACTTCCAGCCGACCAAAAATAAATTACTGAAAAAAAGCCTTCTCTATAAATAAAACAAAGAAAGCACGCAGACACCGCATTTTTCTTTGGCTATCCATTGCTCGCGACGCGTCTGCAACATCGATTTGAATGGGAGTATTTTAGATGGTTTTTGCTCTTTGCAATCTTTTCACCTTGTTCAAACTTGTGAACTTGTTCAAATGCAATCTATTAACCTTGCACAAACTCTTTAAAGAGATTTTATAAAAATGCTTCAACTCAATATCCTTCAAACAGGCGATAAATCGTTGATCAGAATTTGCTTTTCCTGTATTCCTATTATGAAACTTTTCAATTTAAAAATAGCACAATGATTTAGAGCCAAATTTTGATGATGTCATTGAACAATTTCACATGACCTCATCATTAATAAATTCTCTGAAACCACACTTTCAATTGACTCCAAGCTGACCTATGAATTTTCAAGTAGTTTTTGCGGCCATAAATTGGACAAGTAATTGAATTGACATAGTATATACATAAAACGTGGCGGGATTCAAATTTTTCATGGGAAAATCATGGCTTTTAAATTTTTGTGGAGTTCGAGATTCTTAATTTGATGATGTAGTAACTCAAGATGGCAGGACAAAGTTCAGCATCGCTTTGTACAGAAGGCTGCTGGTTGCTATTTTTCTTGTATGCCGTCGGAAAATTTCGTCTTATAAAATATTTTCTTTTCAATCCAAGGTTGATACAGGATATAAATAAACTTTCGAAAGAAACTTACGATATTTCCATCAACAATGTTGTAAATAATCTCTTGGATTTCATCGGCATCTGTTGCAGTCACTCTGAGCACAAAAGTGTCAATGTCCGCAGTCTAAAGAAATAAGATACAGTAAAAACCCGCACATAAGAACCTAAGATTTTGAACTCAGCCTGTTTAGGTTCTTATGCAATGAGGCACATCCAGTAAAGGGTGTAGGTTCTTACCACAGGGAAGAGTGTGAATCTAAATCTTAACAAAAATTTATTTACATTCTTGGCCCTATCCACTTCAACCCAAGCTTACCCAGTTTGCTTGCAGGCCCTGCCTATCACAGTTCTGTAAGTAATGTTTTGGAGTCCATGAAGGAGGTTGATGGGCAAAAGTTGCATTTTATTTCCCAATGAATAAATGAAACGCTTTATTAAGAACCTAGTTAAGACATCAGCCTGAAAATGGTTCTTATTTATTGGGTACAAAATACATTATTTCAGGCTGTAGGTTCTTAATAGATGAAGGTTCTTATGTTTTTTTTTTTTTTTTTTTTTTTTTTCCACTTCAACCCAAGCTTACCCAGTTTGCTTGCAGGCCCTGCCTATCACAGTTCTGTAAGTAATGTTTTGGAGTCCATGAAGGAGGTTGATGGGCAAAAGTTGCATTTTATTTCCCAATGAATAAATGAAACGCTTTATTAAGAACCTAGTTAAGACATCAGCCTGAAAATGGTTCTTATTTATTGGGTACAAAATACATTATTTCAGGCTGTAGGTTCTTAATAGATGAAGGTTCTTATGTGCGAGTTTTTACTGTAAACAATCAGTCAATCGATTTATCAATGAATTGATCAACCCAACTAATCAATCAATCAGCCAATCAATCAGTGGATCGATCGATCAACCAATTTAGCCATCAAAATAATCAAAAAGATCGAGCAATCACATCAATGCAACACATCAATGAAACATGGAAATAATAATTCCTCATTCAGTGAATGGATCAAGTTGATAAGCAACCAGCTAATCATTCAATCATCCAAACTATCAGGCATTACCAATCAGGGAATCAATAGGTCGGGTAAAGAAGTGATCAGTCAATCAATCAACCACACAAACAATCTGTCCAGTAATCGGGTCAAATGCATTCTAGCGGACACAGCTTGCAAGGAAAATGGAGTTTTAATTGAATTTATAGTCAGAACTGATTGCTGATTGGCTAACAATAGCGATATGATTTCTACTATATGATTGGACAATGCAAGATTCGAATGTGATTCGACTCCACATCAAAATAGCCCCAATGTGGCCCACACCTGCAGCAGGAACCGATAATCGATATAGATATAAATTCTTTTCGTGAAACTTTTGGGGGCTGTCACCCCTACATCCCCAGTAGCTTCAGTTCAGTTTCTCATTTTAAAATTCCACTACAAACGAAAATTTCAAAATAAATCAACTAAGTGTAAATAAATATAAATGCTAAAAATAACAATGATGTAGTAAACAAATTAATAATTTGTATGCAGGGAATTTCTTAAGGAGGGGCCCTCTCAATAGATAAACTAATCGAGGAGAGAGCAACCCCCTATGATAAACTTGCGAAAAATGAAGCCATATTTTATCAATGTGGGTTTTTAAGTACTTCCAGGTACCACACAGACGAAAAAGTTGTTCAGCAAGTATACTTTTAATCTTAGCACTGATTCATTTTCAATCCAAAGTCGATACAAAATTCAAACACAAGAAAAAGTGTAAAGTGTGTCTGCTAAAGTGCGAACTAGCCCAATGACCAATCGATGAATCACGCAGTCAAAGGATTGAGCAAGATGAACTGCATACCTCGCTGATGTCTGCAACGTATGGTGTTCCAGTAAAGACTGGCGAATTATCATTGACGTCACCGACATGTACGTTCACTATCTGCTCTGCCTAAAAAAAGACGTCAAAATACAACTTTCAAAACTACCATCTGAGAAAAAAACTACAGTTCCAAAACGAATGAGATATGGTGAGATTGAGATCGTTAACGACGAGACAAGCTGTCTCAAAATATTCTACCCGAATTTGTCAATTTTCTTAACATGGCCTAGCCATTTACTAATAATCAAAGCATAAATTTGTCGAAACAATTGTAGCACCTAATTTGTCTTTATGAATTGAACATAGTTAAAACGAAATTGTCATCTTCTATAACATCTACTGGTCTGGTCCCAAATATTATATTTGTCACACTCATTTTATTAAAGTTCATTTTGGGGCTGCGTTGCAATCAACTGATGTTTCAATTTCAACCGAAATGAGACATACTCATCAAATTTGGGGTAAAGATGTGAAATAGTTGGGAGAAAAGTAACAGCTCAGGGCCTGACAAAAAAAATCGCGGAAAAAATGATAGGGGGCCGAACCACCCCCTCCCCCTCCCGGTCCAGATGGTGTTAAATGTATACATATACAAGGCCGTTCGTCTTAATTTACTCAATTTCTTCATCATTCTGTGTCCACAATTTTTCGAGTCTCTCTTTCCTGGACTCTATGTAAATCTTATCTCGCCCGTAAGACAATTAAAAAGATATAAAAATTACTTTTGTTTGCAGTTAGCATACCGGGTGAGCCAGAAAAAAGTTGCCACTTTCAAAAATTCGTAGCACCAAAAGTACTTCGTGGATTTGCATGATTCAAATTCTAGTTAAAAGCCAAGAGATCAAAGTATTTTTGTGATTTTTCTCGTCTTCTTTCGAGAACTGCAAATATACAGGAAAATTCAACTTAACAAAATTTCATGGTTGCAAAATGACTGAAAAAGGGCCTAAAACACTTGATCAAATCGTTAGGACTCTCCTCACACAGAACAATAGGAACGGGCGTTTCACCTCTGTCAAGAGTAATAAGACATAGATTCTCAAACAGATACTAAAGATTTTCAATCCCACGGCAGTAAATGTGCAGGCGATATCTCTCACCCATGAGAAATTGCAATTTTTCTTTNGTAATCACACAGAACAATAGGAACGGGCGTTTCACCTCTGTCAAGAGTAATAAGACATAGATTCTCAAACAGATACTAAAGATTTTCAATCCCACGGCAGTAAATGTGCAGGCGATATCTCTCACCCATGAGAAATTGCAATTTTTCTTTTGTTCTGAGAGAGGAGTCCTGTATAACTTGGTCAAGTATTTTAGGTCTTTTCAGTCATCTTGCAACCACAAATTTTTTCTAAATTTGAAATACCAATTTTTCTATTGCTTGTAACAAAGCGAGAAAAATCACAAAAATACTTCAATCGTTTGGCTGTCAAGCAAATATTGATCAATTCCAATCCATCCAGTACTCTTGATACTGTGAATTTTCAAAAATGGGAACTATTTTTCTGGCTCACCCGGTATAAAACAAAGACTAAAAGAAGGCATACCTTTTTGTGGGGCTCAACATTGTCATTAGCAAAGACCTTGAATATTATGATACTCTGCAATAGATAAAACAAATTTCAATTAAAACATACACAAATGTAAACTTGATACTTTTTTGTCCAAGCCTTCAGGAAAAAGTCGGTAGTCGTACCAAATGAGTATCTGTAGCTTGCTAGCCACTCGGCAGATCCTTAAAACTAATTATCCTAACAAGGATAGATAATGTTCCAATAGGATCTGCTACTTTTTATTGACACCAAGGTACACAGATTTGCGATTGCAGACAAAGTCATAAACTCATACAACAACAAAAACAACAACAACATCAACAGCAACAACTCACTTGTTTCTCTCGATCAAGTACAGTCGCAAGCATTAGCTGTCCAGTAGCCTCAATGATTGTGAACTTCCCTTGTGCTTCCTCTCCTAAAGAATATCTGATTGGGTTATTGTCGGCATCAGTCGCTGTGATTATTCCAACCATTGTTCCTGTGATCAAAATAAATAGAATGGTTAGCTTAATAAAGATACAAAGTTTGCTAAAAAGCCCCAGAAACTTGTTTCAGTTAATTTTCAGAATGTGGCCTAATAACATCTCACACACAATACCAGGCGAGTCAATAAAATGTATCGACAAACGATCTTCTTGATGCTTGTTGCACAATGTTTCATTAAAAACAAATAAATAAAGTATCGACGTGCTTTGAAAAGAGTGTTTGTGTGAGATATTTCGGAGTTAAATCCACAATCGTTGACTACTAGAACTTTAGTATAACAGTCAACCTCAATCCCAGAAAACTTCAAGTGAAAGTATACCCCAATCACAGAAATTTTCCAGTGAAAGTATACCCCAATCCCAGAATTTTCAGGCCAAAAACTACCCAAAACTGGCGCACATCCCCGTCTGGCCCGATAGTGAAGTACCCCCCCCCCCGGAAGCCTAAGTGCCAAAATATTAGATCAAGGTTTTAGGAATATACTCTGAATAAATATGGATAACAATTAAAGTTTGTTTGATTTCAAAATCCTATTAGCAAGCAAACTATCTATAACTTCGTGAAAACAAAAGTTCAGGTAATGTTAGTTTCAATACAGCTGTATCGATTCCTTAGACAACTGTTCAAACACGAATAGACATGATACGGCCTAAATCCAATGGGTACTTCAAATACTGTTATACCAGGCAACAGATCCACGCTGCAGTCTTGTGTACGCAAACTTTGTGAAAGTTAGTTGACGGACATAAATAGCTAACATAACAGCTGTATATGCAGGTCTGAACTTAGCCTATTGTATTGATGATTTGGTGATTTGATGATTAGTGATTTGATGATTTGGTGATTTGATGATCCATTGGATATCTTGGTAATCTCTGTCTTCTGCGGAGAATTTTCGGAAGTTTGGCAGTTAAAAGTCAACATGTTACTGGAAATAGATAAAGTTTGCACTGTGATCTAAGAATGATGCATTGTGGATTTTTGAAGGCAACATTGAGCTATCTTCCTATCTGGTGAAGGTGAAGGTGAAGGTGAAGGTGAAGGTGAAGGTGAAGGTGAATGTGAGGTGAAGTTGCGGTTTTTAGCGCCAAGCGCTGGGATCGCAGAAGTAGAATAGGCCTAATCGACTTCGCAACCCTTTGTCATGACGCTCAAGTGGTGGGGCTCTAATTGGGATCCAACCCTGTCCACCTGACTGTTCTGGCTACAATGTCAGAAGATTACACCACTGCACCACAACACTTCCATCTATCCATCCTAAAGGCACTCTTCCAATACACCTATCTATAATATTTGTGATGAACCAACTGAAAAATCTAAGGAGACCCCCTGTCATATAAGCCGCACTTGGAAACCTCACGGCCGCCTGAGCCCAAAGCCACAACGCCGAATAGATCAAATTTAATTAAGACCTGCGTGTTAAGAAACTTACAGACGAATTGACATTAATTAAACCGGTATAAACAAACAAGTCAATAGCAAGGCGTAAACATTTATGGTTCTAGTAAACAGCTTCAAGGATAAATCTTGAGGTAGAATGTTTTCGATAACAGATTTGCTGTGTTTGTTTCAAATTGCGTTACTTTTTATCCAACAACCTGTTGGGACGGCCAATGTTTGTGCATTACACACGAGGTTTATTTGATATCATTCGAATATTTGATTAATATTCAAAATAAATAGACAATATTCGAATTCTTAGAATCAAAGCAATCTTTCGACTTGCCCGAGACGTCTTGAAAGAAAGGACGACTTGGGAATTCCAGGCACTCGTTGATGCGAACAGTAAATGACCAAAAGGCATTCTCTTACCGTGGTACAAAAGTGTGGAACATGTTTAACGACAATATCAGAGAAGCCCCCTCGGTACACTCTTTTAAATCAAGGTTGAGACAGTTGGGGTACAAAAATCTTTAATTTTGTACAGATATTCTTTATATTCAGATGAAAATTTGTTTTATGTAATTTATTAGGAACTTTGATTTTGACAGGGCCAAATTGTAAAACAATATTCATTGAATTTTGTACCCTGTATAAATATGTTTAAAATATGAAATATATACGAAATATGAAGGTACCTAAACGAAAGGTACACAAGTTTCAGTCTGGCTCCCTGTGACGTCATTTTCGACCAGGGGACTGGGATCCACTGCTCTAAAATTACTCTCTTTGCCATATTCTGTCATCTTCTATCATTTTGATTGCTTCAAAACGTGCATCTTGCTCGCCACAGAACCATGTAGAATAAGTTATCCAAATAAGGAGTAAGTCTAGACGTCAAAAGATCGCTTCTCTGGTGTCCAATACTCTCACACAAACGCGGTCAAGTTAACTCAAGTAACTGCACAAGTTCTATAGGTTACTGCGGGGAGCCTCTTTTAATATCAAAAATGCGTGCTAGTCACAGTTCCAACTTATACAATGCCACTTGTTTGGAACGATCTGCTTGTGGTGAGTTTTGAAAGTACGTTGGTCTTGGGAAATTTCTAAAATTAGCTCAAATGACCTGAAAAAAATTGTGTATAACTTTACCACAGATAAATTAAGACGTTAGTCGAGGAGGCGATCTTATCTCGAAGAAATTCTGATATCTTTCGACATTTTCTAACGCTGTAAACATTCTTAATCTGGTTTAGACCAACATCAGCAAAACCAACAAAACTTCTAATTCATGTAAGGTTTACCAATTCAATATGGCATCTCGCGTTCAACCTCCCGATTAGGGTTGGACCCGATAAGTAACTTTACATCACCGATAAACTCCTTTTAATGAATATGGCATTAAAATCAAATCTCTTTTCCATTTGCATGCAATTCGTTCGCAATGTTTTCACGCTAACCATAATTTGAATGGCCATTTATTAGCCAACTCAATCGATAGACGTCCCCGAAGGCGGAATTTGTTTACGGCCACATGTACATATTCATGTAAATAAAACCATTATGGCCTAAGCATGAATCGATTGATGGAGTTGATTTGAAATGGATGAAGAAGTGGTTTTCGTTGGAGGATTTTTTGAGCAGGTTGCAGAAAGAAAGCACTTTATTTTATGATAAGAAACGCCTATGCGCTCCTTTGCAGTTACTGGACCCCTAATGTAATGTTTGAACAGGAGGCTTGGGCTCGAAGATCCTAGATTGCATTTTAAAGCTTCATTGCATTATGGGTGTGGTTAGATGCCGCAGTTATGCTTCAATTATTGATTTACAATGAAAAATTTTATGTTACAACTTGGGTCAAGTTTCATCATCATCATCTTCCTTCATACTTTATTTACTTGTTGGGGAGATGAAGTGCTGACCCTATTGTTTTGATTCATTGTGTTTCAGCTTTGTTGAGAGCGAATGGACGTTGGGGCTCACGTTGTCATGCGCATCGCTGCTTTTGTTTCTTCTCTTGTTCTCAACGTTCAAGCTAATTTACATATTACATAAGTGAAGTAGATCCTTACTGCGCATGCGATCTGGAGCCCTTTTTGGGGGATTCCTTGAGGCTTACAACTTAGCCTGTTCGTATCCCCAACAATTACAGTAATCTGAAAGATATTTAGCTCTGTTACAGATGATTTAGTCTTACTTAAGCAGTGAATGCAGCATCCAAGTATGGGACCCCTTGATTTACGTCCCTTCTGAAGGACGGGGAAGTAAGTTGTTTTTTCAGGCATCTGAAAGGTCAACCACCCAAAGCTGGATAAGACTGGCCTTTTCTCCATTAAAATCTATGAAAAGACAGCATAGCTTCCCAATCTTTAACTCAGCGTAAAAAGGTGGGTGTAAATTCTGTGATCTATTTCTTCTGATTGAGTGGCTTGAAATAAACTTTAGTTACTTACCTCTAATTCTACCGTTGGACTTTGCAGATTTTAGAAAAGTCCAACGTAGAATTATAGAGAAACATCTGAAATTTCTTTGAATTTATTCAGTTCAAAGAAATAAGTAACTGAATTTTACACCAGCCTTTTTAGAGACTTGGAACCTATGCTTGAAAAGACCAGAGGAAACGAACGGCAAATGTACAGTGTGCAGTCATGATAAGGAAAGGTGCTACATTAATTTGAAATTTAAAATACAATCCCTTCGTTTCCCTGCGGCTCTTTGACTTGGTGTCACATCAACGATTTCAGGCTAACCACAGGGGCACAAGGTGTTCACATTAAAATGTCATACAAGCATAAACCTTCTTTAGTGCCCCTAGCGTCAATTAATACACGAGAGTGTGGTTTTTAAAATTAGTATGAGTGATAAATAACGCAGTATGCATGAAAATATTAATCATGAATCTATACAGAATACTGAATAGGGGAGAATAAATGACATGAAATTACTGAATGGGGTTGATGTGGCTCATAGCGGGTGATTCTATATACTTGCTTCTAAGCTTCATTACTGGTTGTTTTAGCAATCATCGGCCTTTGGCCCTCGGTCCCTCGCCATCTGAAGTATAGGCCCTATATTTTCCAGATAGAATTGGCAACTTGCAGATGTATCTCATCAACGGAGACGAAGGAACAGGGGGCACTGGGGGCATGTGCCTCCCAAGATTTTGAAATTATGATGAAAAAGTGCCATTTTTTCAGGCAGTGCCGGAGACCGAAAACGCCATCTATGTGTGGACGCGAACCAAAAACGGATAAAAAAGATGCGTTTTCAAAAATACCCGGATACGTGTGGACGGGGAGCATAGGTTCCAAATCTTTAAAAAGGCTGGTGTAAAATTGAGTGACCTATTTCTTTGAACTGAATGACTTCAAAGAAACTTCAGGTAATTTTCTATAATTCTACCGTTGGAATTTCCTGAAATCTCCAATATTTTCAGAATTAGAGTGTTTTTCTTCTTTTTCAAGAATTCAAGAAAAATTCTCAAAAAAACTTAAAACCATCGTAATTTCTAAACGGTTTGACGTAACATGAAATAATTTTGAAGGAAACCATAGTTCATAAATGCCTACAATATGGTGTCAAGCAAACGTCTGTCACGCATCTGGTTTATGATTTAGAAATTTGATGACGTCACATCCTCAAATGAGTTGAAATGTAAGATACGCTGTAATTTCCAAACATATTCAAAATTTCTGAAAAGTCTAACGGTAGATTTATAGATAAGTATCTGAAGTTTCTTTCAAGCCATTCAATCAGAAGAAATCGGTCATTGAATTTTACACCCACCTTTTTACGCCGAGATAAAGATTTGGAACCTATGCTTGGACGGGGCCTTAGTGTGGGGGGGGGCAAGGGGCGAAGTTAGAGGGCTCCAAGCCGGTAATTGATCAAGACCCTGGCCTTAATACACTATTCAACTATAGAAATTTAGATCAAAACTGCAAGGAACCTGCTAACTTGAACTTGGCTCTTGATCAAATGAATCTGCCGAGTATAAAATTAATTCTTTGCGTTTCATTTACCATGACGCAGAAAACAGCTGGAGTGATCATGATTTTAGAATCATCAATCTTTTTCTGGTGACTTATAATATGAATTCTATATTCGGCTTTGTTACGATCTGTATTCGGAATCCCACTGTATAGATGATTGTGATGAAAATAGCGGAAAGGAGCTCTTCCCATGATCCTACGTGCGTTAGAAAATTTTGATTTGATTGGGGATCTGCATCAAAACGACAGAGCAGAAATTAGGGTTGACGTCATCCTAGCGTTTTAAAACGATCAATCAAGAGTGCAAGGCCTAAAGAAGAACATGTCCAGCGTTCCCTTTTTCGGAATTTGTTGCAGAGAGCTTGGGGCTCAAAGTTATGAGTTTTCACGCATTCGAAAGCACTATCAGCTCTGTCCCTCAGAACGTAGAGAATCTTTCACAAAGCAAAAACAAGCAAAAAGAGGCAAAAACAAGCAAAAAGAGGCAAAAACACCTCTCACGTAGCCACTAAGCTGAAACTGAAACTGAAACTCGTCCTGCGCACTACATTTCAACAAATCATTAATGCCAGAATCAGGGATTCGCGACTTTGATTCGAAAGGTCTGAGCCAGGGATAAATAGTGTATAAATAGTTTATAAATAGATAAATAGGTTTCGCATCCCTACTATTTATCCCTGGTCTGAGCTATTGGTGTGAGAGCGTCTATATCGCCACTGCGTTAGATTTGTCAGCTTGCCTGAAGGCTTATTTTAGGATCTTCCAAAACACGATTTGATTAAAATTGCTCATAATTATGAAACGGATCGATCAATTTCGACCAAACAAATTGGCACATCTAAGTTAGTCTGCCTTTTATGCAATGAATTATAGGGGAACAAATTTGCAAATTAAACTGCATCGATGAAAATTGGCAAAACATCACAAGTTTTCAGCCTCACGTGGTATTATTTTTCTTGCTACTGCAGCTCATGTTATATTATGATTTTTGCACTTTTAGGCGAGGGCGTTGCCAAAAGGTGGACTGGGGTCGTGGGGTAGATATACCCATCCCAATTTTCTTAAGGCTGTATTTATTCATAAACAAAAACAATGTTAAAGAAGGACGGGTACACCTTTCAAAACTTATTTTATGGTAAGTCCACCCCATTTTTCAGGGCTGGTGATACCCCTGCTTTTAAGTTTTAAGAAGGCAGACTTCCATTCACGGGGGGGGGGGGGTTCTGGGCCAAATTTTTGGGTAGGGGTTTGCCGCGAGCATATTCAACATAGTACCGTTGGCTAGACTAATTTTTACGAAAATGGTACCCTTGGCTAGACCAAT
>REGL01000500.1:37050-52112 GCA_004194395.1 Aurelia aurita complex sp. Pacific | reverse complement strand
AGAACGATTCCTAAATGCTTGTGTTCGACTACTTGCATCACGGGTATGTTATTGAAAAGAATTTCGGGATGATTGGTTTCAGTTTTTCTCTTTGAAAATACTAATTCGACTGCTTGCTTTTGAGGGTCAGGATTAAAAGACATCCTCCAGTCATGAGCCCATTTACTGATCAACTCTAAGTCATGGTTCATGTCACTGGCAGCTGTATTTGAGTCTTGCACGATAGTAAAAAGTGATGTATCATCAGCAAAAAGTTTAACATTGCACTTCAAGTCTGCTGTTAGATCATTAATGTAGACCAAGAAAAATAAAGGGCCCAGAATAGAACCCTGGGGCACTCCTGCTGAAACATCTCCCCAACTCGAGCTCTGTCCATTCAGTACAGTTCTCTGTTTGCGATTTTAAAAAAAATCTTTGATAAGACTTAGAAGTTGTCCGGAGACACCGCAACGCTTTAATTTATAGATTAGCCCATCATGCCATACCCTGTCAAATGCTTTAGAAATATCAAGGTACACAGAGCGAACATCAAGAGGAGGATTGCAATCAAACGCTGTAAATATTGTGTGTGTTATCGAGATTAGCTGATTGATTGTCGAGTCACCGGGACGGAATCCTGATTGATTAGGATTTAGTAATTCAGATGAAACAAGATACCTCACATTTTCGGCCAAGTCCTACAATATCTTGGCGGCCCGGCCCTCTTGATTAGCAAACGAGAGTGCGTGACAAAAACAAAGAACAAAAAAGCCCAAAATGTATCCATATCTATTAACTTCTCCCCGACAAAGTGTCCTTCGCCGATAATTTCACAGATTAAAAAGCCAGGGAACAGCAAATCAATCTAAAATCCTGTGATTCTCCCAGACTCATCCGATTACTACAACGAAACACGCGCTGACAAAGATCGGAATCAACTTTCAGCTGAGAAAAAGACGTCTGCGAGGGGTTTAAATCGAAATCTTTTCTTGATAAGAGGGGAGAAACCCTTGCTTGCCAAATCGGCCTAACGGATAATCTTTTTAATTAAGTTTGAGTATGCATTGATTGGGCACCTGATTTGCGACAAGGAGGCTATGCGCCTATGCAGAAAGTTGCAGTAACTGTGCGAAATGAAACAATGAAACGAGCTTCGCAGCTTAAAACCATCGTAATTTCTAAACTGTTTGAAGCAACATGAAATAATTTCAAAGAAAACCATAGTTTATGGATGTCTACATTATGGTATCAAGCAATAGTCTGTCACTTTTCTGGTCTATGATCTAAAAAATTTGATGACGTCACACCCTCAATTGGGTTAAGATGCAGCATACGCGGAAATTTCGAAAAATATTGAAAACTTTTGAAAAGTCCAACGGCAGAATTAAAGATAAGTGACTAAAGTTTGTTTCAAGCCATTCAGTCAGAAGAAATAGATTACAGAATTTACACCGGCCTTTTACGTAGAGTTAAAGATTTGGAAGCTATGCTTACCCAGGGTAGCAAAAACTGGTACAAAGCTCAATTTACTTCAGAATACAGATTACTTTCAATATCCGTTTCAAAACGAATAAAAGATAGACTCACCGGCTTCCTTTCCTTCTAACGTTCGTATGACAAGAATACCGTTCCTAAACGATGGTCTGTGGTTTACAGCACCTAGAAGAAAACTCGAAACATCAACAACATAGATTCTTGGATCGTGGATTCTTGGATCGTGGATTTAAGAATGATAAGGGCTTGTCGCGAGAAATTCCCTTCAATAAACCTTCAAAACAATCCCAAAATCACGACCGAATATTCCCAACAATTCTGCCCTACAGCAATGACTTCGATGCGGTTTGGCACATGTTACTCTTTTGGGAGAATGCAATCGCCCAGAATACTGTTGTTATGCTCCCAGAAAGTACAGTAAATCCCCGCATATAAGAACCTACAAAATAAGAACCTAGAGGCTGTTTTTCCTAAAATATGCACCTTGTAATTAAGAACCTGTTTCAGTTTGATGAAAAATATGTTCTTATAGCAGGGGTAGCAAAGTTGATTTTGGATTGTCATTATTAAGTTTATTTTTGTCCCAGTGGGCTTTTAAAGTCTGAATCTCCTCCCCTGCTATTTGAAAGCTTAGCATTGGTTATTAGGTATATTATAACCTAATAATAATAATAATAATAATAGGGCTGAAAATCGTTGGTGAAGGTTCTAAAATGGCCTTCGCAAGTCACTCTTCAAATAAGAACCGTTATACCTTGAAATTTGTCTTAGTACCTTTAAAATAAGAACCTATTCAGCCTAGCTCTCAAAAAAGTAGGTTCTTATATGCGGGGATTTACTGTATTATCAATTTATTTACAGTAGGCAAACATACAAATAGCTATAATAAAAGCTAATTCACGCCTGAATGACACTTGTAAAGCCATTGCTGTAGGGAAGAAAATTTGGTCGCAATTTTAGGCCTGCTTTGAAAGTTTCTTGAAGGGGCTTTCTTGAGAAAATGCCTCATAATTTCAGAACAAAGTGGCCGATTTCACCCAGGTAAATTTTAAAATAGATTTGAACATGTCCACTATTGAATAATATACTAGCCATTACTATTGCCTTGATATCCAAGGAGCAGTGGCTTTTCAAACAGGGATTGCTTTTTTTCTCAGCCAGTGTTACCGATGGAAGATCATCGAATGCAGTCCCTATACCGTAAAAGCTCTATTTAGCCCCCCTCTCTATTAAGCTCCCTCTCTAATAAACCCTTCCCCTCTCTGGAGTGTCCGAAATCGAATAAGCCCCACGGGGGTAGTCTGCGCGCAGACCCTACAGTCAGTCAGTGCGGAGGAGGGAAAAGGAGAAGGAACACGGGGGCTAAATAGAGCTTTTACGGTAAACTTGCGAAGAAGCTGTGCAACAACGTCTTTTTTGTCGAGGCTGTCCACATGGCGCTTTCGCGGCATTTCTGAAAATACGCTTTTATGGAATCAAATAAAATAAAATATATTAATGTTTATTTCTTAATCATTTTTGTTTAATCGTGTTATGTACATCACTTTAAATATTGTTATAATTCATGAAGAAGCATCAACTACTTAAAATAAGGAAATCCTAAAAATTGACCTGATAGATGTTCTGCTAATTAAATTGCGTACAAGACTGAAAAGTATCAAACTGAGTTTTTCGTCAGAAATCGACATGATAAACTGACGACTGTAAGGAAGAACAGAGACCTTGCACTGGTCTTTGAGATCAAATTAATTGTAGCATGCCCGCAAAGGACGCTGGGTGACGATGGCTCTTTAACTCTTACATTTCTTAGGAATATCATACCACTACTGGATACATCACAGAACAATTAGATCTTCAAACGGTGAATCATCAAGGTACAAAGAAAACTATCCCTTAAACCCAATTAGGAAGGAAAAATCGTTAGTCTCATCTAGACTTATTACAGTAATCAATCTGATTCCGATGAAACGAATCGGAAACACAAGATTAGGATAATTCTTGTAAGCTAATCAGCACAAAATCCCCAGAAGAAATCGCTCTTTCATTGTCCGATAGATCTTGTAGCAATCGAATCATATCTACGAGCTTAAAATCCAAAAATAATGGAATAATCTTCCATGATACAACTAGCTACCTGTAATGAAATCTACATCGTAAGTCGAACTGATTGTCTTATTGGAAATCTGATTGGCTAAAGGCGATGCATTATGGGTGCCATATCCTGCTGATTCGGTGCCAGGTATTAGGTAATATGAAAATCTCAAAATAGCTTTTCTAAGTACAAAAATAAGATCAAAAGGAACTTTCTGGTAACACACGGATCTTTATTGAGCAATATTAGCTGCATCTAGCCACGCATGGACAACGTTGCAAGTTGCTGAATGTAAGTAAGCGAAAGAGCATTTCTGATAAAGCAAAAATATCTTTAGGCAGAGATGCAGGGGGTACCGCATCCCCAATTTTTGATTTTATGCCAAAATTTGCTGGCAAGTGCAAGTCCAACAATCAAACCCAAGAAATGTCCATTTGATGAAAAAGTCTGGATGTGCACCCCTCTACCCAATAACTTCTTTAGCTTCACCCCTATCTTTGGGATTCATTGATGAAATGTGCAAGTTTTATCATTAGTTTGATTCAAAGGTGAAATTTATAGATGTTTCATGATGAAATCAAATCCCATCGATATCTTGGGCGTAGACTTTCGTGAAAAATGTGTGCGCTATTCAAATTATAAGACATGTGTAGAATTTCATCAAACGCTGTCAAAAACAGTTAAATGATCACGAGAGAGCGTCGTATTAACTAAAATCAATTTCGTTTTGAACAAAATGACATTTCTGATATGCTAGTCGATAACAACTTGACAGCGTCAAGACCAAAGAACACTTGGGCCTAACTGGGTCTAACTAGGCCTAACTGGGTCTTTTGTCCACTAAAACGCTCGGTTATAGCTCTCTGGACCTTGGCCACGATGGAATCGAAAAGTTACCTTTTGTCTCGATAAATATGATTTGCTGAACTAGCGAGCGGGAACAGTGATCATTTTAATTGACATTTGGATTCGAAAGCAGGAGGCAACTTCTAACGATGCAAGTAATGTGCTGACCTTTGGCTTTCATTTAAGAATAACTGGAATTTCAGTGCGCGTGTGAAGCAACAGCGGGATCAAAAACAGTCTTTAGTTGCGTTCGGACCCAAAATGACTTTGCGCAACTAGGAGTTTAAATAACCATGCATTTTGTGGAGTATCGCGTCATGCATGATACCTCAGTCAAACACTTCGAAGCGAGTTGTATGTTGGTAGTGTAAATCGAAAACAGAGTTAAACAGATAAAATTTACGAAATCTTATGCCTTAGCAAACGAGAGAATTCCCTCTAAAAATTTACCAATGTGAACAGTCACTCGAGCACAATAAGAATTTAACCAGGACTTCAGATGGCAAAAATTGACAAGTTGTCACTGTTCCTCAGTGATACTCCCACAAAAACAAGAGTAGGCTTCAAGTCAAACTGCACCAAAGAAGATATTTCTATCAAGCCCTCGTTGAAAGAGATCCAAAAAATATGAGCGAGGGGGCGTACATAGTTAAGCAAACTGAATCGTATCCAATCGTATCAGGCTAATTGAATCGCTGATGAAATCGCCGCCGCCGATGGCAGTAACAGAGAACCGCGTATGAGTTTTGTAAATTGCCGCGTTAGGCTGGAGTTCCGATATTACGAATATACTGACTGACCAGACAAGTTCCGCGCGGATAGAGCCATTGCAGTTGTATCCGACTACGTAGATAAGTAATGCACTTAACCAAATGAAATTATGGTTGGATTTTTTGTATCGTGATTTCATTTGAAGTTTATTACAACTATTATAAGGAGAGTCGATGAGAGCGATCTCTTTCAATGGGGTTAGGGATGTTATGGTACGGTTATGAATGGCAGTGAAAAACTGTAGAATTAGGATTCAAAGTTGTTCAAGGAGATTCTGATTAAAGGTGCAAACTACGCACGGATAAGTCACGTGATTAATTTCACCGTATTTTCTTCCCTATTCCAGCTCAAGTCCTTAGTGGGCCTAGCCAATAGCCAAGCTAAAAGCAGCCACAGAAAACTGTTGAGGATTGCCAGAGTATGCGGCTCAGTTGGATGGTAGAAGATTCAAGAAAAGTTTCTATGATGGGTGGAACAAGGACGGATTTTGTAAGGCAATAGCATGAGTTGCTTTTGTTGACATATGAATTCAAAGCGATTAGCGATTGCCGACAAAGGAAATTCTCTCAAACAGTAATTCAAAGAAGCAACGCCGTAAAAGTTTCTCTGAAACTCAGGTGGCTAGCTCGCTCGTTGTGCATTCCAGAAATTATTTTATTATGTCGCAATTTCTTATGGAAATGTGGATAAC
Organism: Aurelia aurita complex sp. Pacific; assembly: GCA_004194395.1. Classification (NCBI taxonomy): domain Eukaryota; kingdom Metazoa; phylum Cnidaria; class Scyphozoa; order Semaeostomeae; family Ulmaridae; genus Aurelia; species Aurelia aurita complex sp. Pacific. Next base: position 46,239 of record REGL01000500.1, on the reverse strand, counting down.
TTGAATTTGTCTCTTTTTTGGATTTGTCAGCCTGAATATGAGAAGGAAAGACTGAAATATGAATCAAATGACAATCATTGCAATCCTTGCTCCTCGATTTCGGTGAAACTACGGTTCCTGCCAACACTTCAATTTCCATATCAGTATTCATATAAACAACAGCTTTTATCAGACGAAATCTCAAGAAGAAAGAATTGGAGTTAGCTGACCGTGTTTTCGACATTTCACGCATACAAAGGTTTCTTGCGAAATTTTATCCGATATTGTATCAATTCGGGTCAAAGTAATTAAGACAAAGATGTGATTGTGCGGAGAAAAGGAGAGGGAGGGGTGGAATTTTGATTTTGAGATTACTGGACTTAAATAATTAAGAAAGGCACAGTCGCTAGCTACATAGGATTTTTTGTGACCTTGTAGGATCAAAACTAGGAAGCCAAGGGAGTTGTCATAGCCCTTCCATCTTCAAGAGCTGTGTGGTGATTGTTTTATTTAAGCCCAAAATACGCGAGAATTAAAATGCCTTCTGCTCAATTTCTGAATCGGATAAAGAAAATCCGCCAGGCAGAACATCAGATTTGCCCTTCTTCTTTCATTATAAGCGTGTCACTTCTCTTAAAAACCACCGTTCGCATGCACAAGGCGAGAGCTTGCCATACTGGTTTCAGGGCAACATTTGCCGCTTTGTTTGTTTTTAATTATTGGTTGAGAGAACTTTCTTTGTCTGCAGTGGCTAATCGCTGTGAATTGAGGTGTCAATCAAAAGCAACCGATACTATTGTGTTACAAAATAAGTGCAAAGAAAAACTTGAGTCTCTGCTTTGTTTATGTTGTAAATTTCAAAATAAAAGATACTTAAAGTCTCTGGAGACTCGCAAAAGCATTGAAGTTGATTTCGCTTTGCACTTTTCAGTTCATTTCCTTCAACAAAAGAATTACGCTGGCGCCTTCTTGACTGGCATCTACTTACCAAGGGCCTGTTTATATGAGGAAAATTACCTCACCTCAGCTACCAGACCCGGGGCTGACAGGCGAGATTCCTCCTTCCAAACAATCTTTTGTGTGCTCATTTAGTGTTTATATGACAAACGCAACACGACCGGTATAGTGAGATCCCACCTCACGAGAGGTGGAATCTCACCTGGGTGAGATGAAATTTTTCCATGACATTTTTTTGAAGCGTCAACTTCTCAGCCCCGGCGGGGCCGACAGGCGAGGTAAACACTCTTGTATAAACAATGGCTAAAACTTACCTCGCCTGTCAGCCCCGGGGTCTGGCAGGTGAGGTGTTTTCTGGTTTTCCCTCAAATAAACAGGCCCTAAAACAGCGTAGTAACTGAGAGGAGTTCTCCAGAACCTATTTAAAGTGTCCATTTATTTCCACTTTGATTTACAAAGACGGGAAGATTCAACTGAAAGAAAATCAAACTTCTTGAAACTAAAATCAACTGGAGTTGCTGAACAATCATGAAACTACATGAATGCTTTTGCCAGATCCCTGCCGCGCAGCAACTAACAAATGTGCGTTTTTTGGAATAGGGTGCTGCTTGAAGCGTTGGGAGGCCTTGAGACAGTTCAATTTGAAATATTCTTGAAGTGATAAATCTGTCTTCTAATAATAGAACCTTCAGAATTATTTTGGACTTGTTTACTTTGAATTTCCTATGTTACTGGATGAATTGGTCGATTTCTTGCAGCTCCATTTAAATTTGCATTGAAACCATTTTTAAATACAGTACTGCTCAAAAGTAAGGGGATAGAAGAATGGAAGAAACGATTGTTTTGTTTCTCAAATATTTTGAGATGGTAAATGAAAGCGTGCAAGCTTAGGAAAATTTAGTTTACCCAGTAAGAATCGGGTTTTAACTTTGATTTAGGTAGGGCCCAAAATAGAAAGTTCATTTTGAGCTACAAAGTTTAGCAGACATTTTAGAAAGGAGATAGCTAAGTTTCTTGTAACTGTTTTATCACCAAACAATAAATGACCTCATCTCAGAATCATTTACACTTATCAAATCTAAAGGGCAACGTTCAGACATTTATTTCAAAGCATTTAAAGACATAGTTCAAAGAGCTTTGATCATAATTGTTTGATTTCAAAACGCAACTGACTAAACATGGTTTTAGTTGTCAAACATCTTAATAAATGAACCAAAGCGTGGCATAGATAAGCGAAATTAAATATTAGCAGTTTGCGCGTTGCAAAAGAGAATATTGTTTGATATTTAAAGAATTAAGAAACATAATTGCAAGTAAATGTTGATCAATTATGCAAAGATAAATAAATGTTAAAGATGACCAAAATTTGGAAGCAACGGGTAACGGGTTACATTTAGAGGACAACGAAAGAAATTGTGTGTTCAAAGGTTCAAGCACTAAAAGAAACAGTAACACAAGAAAGCCCAGCTCTTGGCTCTTTCCATAACTTGTTTCTTCGTCATATATTTCCCGCCAGCCGCAAGAAAACAGTTAAAAACAATAAAGCTACTGTATACGGTTCTTCTCGCCGCCGGCTTGTCTCCCGGGGGGGGTACTTGACTAGGGAAGTGACGGGGGTGTGCGGAAAACCTCTCCACACCCTGCACCCTGTCGCATAAAAAATAGGCCAAAAGTATACCCTGTCGCATAAAAATTTTGCGTCTCAAATACAGTGTAGAACGCAATTTTTGCTTGTGATACCCTGTCGCATAAAAATTTTGCCTCTCAAATACAGTGTAGAACGCAATTTTTGCTTGTAATACCCTGTCGCATAAAAATTTTGCCTCTCAAATACAGTGTAGAACGCAATTTTTGCTTGTGATACCCTGTCGCATAATTTTTTTACCTATTATAATACCCTGTCGCATAATTTTCGCTAGAAAATGACACCCTGTCGCATAATTTTTACCGCAAAAGGACACCCTGTTGAGCGGCACATCCCGTCAGGTCAAGTATGGGAGTGCCCCCCCCGGGGCTTGTCTGGAGGGGAAGATTCAGAACACACGCCCCAGATGTCGGCTGAGCCTTGACAATTTCTGCGCTCATTTCTCTAAGGATGGCGAAATTGATTTTCCTCAGGGAAAACAACTTCTCAGCCATTGCAAATTCATCTCATTAAAGACCTTATCTTATCAGTCCGCTTGTGCAAACAAGACAAACGCCAAAACCTGCATATTAGATTACGTCATTTCTGTATATTTTGCCGTCTTCTCCACTAAGCTAAAGTTTCCTCAATCCCTTCCAAAGTGTTAGAGTCTGAAGGGCACAGGAGTAAGGATTAAGCAGATGGTTGGACGCAGTAAGAAGAGAAGTACTAAAAGATCAAGCATTACCATACAATATCTGAATCATTAAGTAATATAATAATTTCGTAACGTTTGTGACTCAAGCATTTGACGAAATCTTACCAATTATACCCCTTTTACTCCTTTTATTTATTCCCTTTTACCCCCAAACTTTCCTGTCTCATCTAAAGTTGGTCCTACGTATCCCTGCATATATTTTGCTTTCTAAACACAAGCAAGTCTAACAGGTCTGACTTTTCAACAAAGGCTGTGAAACCTTGCCGTTCAGAAAATGCACAGAATATCAAAATGCTATCTATGCAAGCTTCCCTATCGACAAAACCTTCACGACAACATCCATTGGTAGTTGGAGTGTCCAGCTTTTGCAGCACCAGATCGTTGCAGAATTTTGCAAAATTAAAAGAAATTGAATGACGCGAAATCATACAGCCAGAAAATAAGGTCATCTCCAGGGAAACTTGATTTGATATCAACGTTGGACAGCTTTAAAGCAAACACTTGCTTGAAAACGTCTGAAAACGTCAAGCTTCATAGCTTTAAAAAACCCACAGTCAGAAAAACCAAATTGTTTGAAAGCTTCAGATTTTACACACACAGGGCTTTCAAAACTCTCCTCAGAAAAGATTCAGTTCCCTTTCGCTTGTACTGTTAAACGAAGCTTACATCAGGTCGTTTTCTTGCTTCAAAACGTCAGAAAACGTCGAACTTGGTAGATTTAGAAAACTCACAGTCAGAAAAACCCACTTCTTTGAAAGCCTCAGACTTGATCCGCATTGGCTTTCAAAACTCTCCTCAGATGAAAATCCAGTTCTCTTTCATTTGTACTGTTAAACGAAGCTTACATTAGGTCGTTTTCTTGCTTCAAAACGTCGGAAAACGTCGAACTTGGTAGATTTAGAAAACTCACAGTCAGAAAAACCCACTTCTTTGAAAGCCTCAGATTTGATTCGCACTGGCTTTCAAAACTCTCCTCAGATGAAAATCCAGTTCTCTTTCATTTGTATGGTTAAATCGAGAATGCATTACAACGCCAGGTTTTATGCTTATTGATACAAGCGAGAAAGTGATAAAAATGTCTCAACACATTTTTCAACAAACAAACAAATCTAAAATTCACTCACCACAAACAGAAATCAGGATCGCGAAAACCCAAATCTGAGTTAAAACCTTCATGATTGTCTTCAAACTTGTAAAACAGAAGCTACTCTTGATCCAATCAGTTGCTTCTTTTATCGAACAAATAATCTTCGTTGTTCTTTGGCTGATCGGCAAGAAACTCTAATCCCGGCGGATAAAACTGTCTCTATTCAAAGGTTCTCTAAAAACCGTTCTAACTTCCACGATCTCAATTCTCCAGCAACGTGGACTGTGAAACTGTTACAATGTTATCCTGATTGCAAGAAAGCTTTACATCGCTGTGTTTACACCCTTTTCAGGAAAGAAGAAAATTTTCCAGTGATCACTTCACTTCTTCGGAATAATTCCTTGCGCACTGCTGAAGCTCGTCAAACGAGTATAGAATAAAACCATGAGACAGGTTCCCGTATAAAACACTCAATGCGCCTTCGGTGTTCGAATTCAGTTTGCATTCAAGGTTCTTAACAGCTCCTCAATTTGTAATATTCTGAATACCATTGATATATTGATTAAGAAATATCGTGTAGCTGCTAGAGAGCCATCTACTTGCAATTAAAAACTGACGACTCGCGAGGACGCTCTGAATGCTCTGAATACTATAGATGAAACGCGCGAGGCCCGTCTTTAGTAAGCCGTGTATATTCAGGGGGTCACCTGCCAGATCCCCGCTACACTCTAGATTTCGACAGACAGATAATAATCTAAGTCTTCGCTTTCATTTGATGCCAACACAAACCACAAAATATAAACAAAATGAAACTGCGAGGAAACTAAACTGTAGCGAAGAAAATAACAGAATCACATGAGCAATTAAGCGGTGATAGATAAATTTTGTTATTAAAAACATACTAGCGAGTTGACAAATTAGGTTTTCAGATCGAATTAGTAATTAGTAAAGGATTTAACAAACAAAGGATAGATACAATGAAACAGTGTAGGATACAGTAAGATAAGGATCGCAAAGGCTTATTTATCGAGGGGGCGTCTAGCAAAGGAATTAACTTTATCTTCTTGATGGCTTGTTTGTCGTCTTTCAGCATAGGTTCCAAATCTCTTTCTCGGCATAAAAAGGTGGGTGTAAAATTCAATGACCTATCTCTGCTGATTGAACGACTTGAAAGAAACTTTTGATACTTTTCTATAATTCTACCGTTGGACTTTTTAGAAGTTTTGAATATTTTTCGAAATTACGGCGTATCTTACATTTCAACTCATTTGAGGATGTGACGTCATCAAATTTCGAAATCACAAATCAGAAGAGTGACAGATTTTTGCTTGATAACATATTATAGACATCCATAAACTATGGTTTCTTTCGACATTATTTCATGTTGCGTTAAACAGTTTAGAAATTACGATGATTTTAAGTTTTTTTGAAAATTTTTCTTGATTTCTTGAAAAAGAAGAAAAACACTCTAATTCTGAAAATATTGAAGATTCCAGAAAGGTCCAACGGTAGAATTATAGAGAAACAGCAAACGTTTCTTTGAAGTTATTCAGTTCAAAGAAATAGGTCATTGAATTTTACACCAGCCTTTTTAAAGATTTGGAACCTATGCTTTGTTTGTCGTCTTTCAGAATTCAGAATTCTACCGGTTCAGTCAAACAATGTTTTGGCGTTTGCCGATTTTAAAATGACAAATTTTACACACGACTAAAATGAACCTTAACGAATTTTATACTAAAAAGGCTAGTTCAGAGCATGAGGAAGAGATGAAAATTTACTTCACTAGAAATAACCTCGCCTTGCTAAAGTTATGGAAGACTTTGTTTGGAACCTGTTAATTTCTGATAATTTTCAATCAAAAGGGGATTCAATATGTCCATCAAAATGGTCCATTGTTTTTGAGTAAGAGCTTCCTTTTAGAGAAGAGAAACCGTTTGGATAAAGGGGAAGCATTTGTTGTAAATAGGGGCGAGGAGGGAACGTTCTCCCGCAAAAAGCGGGAACATCCTTTAATTTAGACTTTTATGGTATAGTTGGAGGTGCAGAAACTCTCTTATGAGATGAAGAAAGAATAGTTGAATGAAATACGAATATTCCGTGCACTCCTTGATTGGCTAATTTTAACTAATGGGACGAATCAGTAATTAAACTAAGGTATATTTGCTTTAATCATGATCACGTAGCGATGACGCTACCCTCCCGTAGTTCAATTTCATTTCATTTCAGTTAATTTTCAATCAACAGATTCGCTATTGCAAAACAAGTATCGTCTCATTAGCAGATCAAACTAAGTCACGAAACATCAATAAATAAATAAATAAATAATAATTCGACTCAAAGCCTTGGAGAACCAGATAACTTCTTTCTATGAGCTTTCTAACCTTTAACGAAGAAAAGGGCCTTTTAATAAAGTCATGATGCGAATGATTGAGCTTTCCAACATAATTTATACTATGTATTTCATCTGAAAACCCCATCGTTTTGAATTTGGAGCAGAGGCAAAAATTAAAAACTTACGTCAATGTTTTTGTGGAAAGCTTTTGTTCATGACAGTCTATTGTGCATGACAGTTAAACTGCCCTCCCATGAGAAATGAAAAAAGGGGCAGTCGATAGACATAAATTTCTCTTTCAAACATTTTACTCCAAATGTAGCAAATTTCAACGTTATAGTTAGAAATAACAACAAGGGCAGATTTGGTAACACAATAGCATCAGTTGATTTTGTTGACACTTCAGTTCAAAGCGATTAGCGACTGCAGACAAAGGAAATTCTCTCAATCAGTAATTCAAAAGAAACAAAGCCGCAAAGTTGCCCTGAAACCAGTGGGGCAAACTCTCGCCTTGTGCCTACGAAAGGTAGTTTTTAAGAGAAGTTATGTGCTTATAACGAAAGAAGAAGGGTAAATCTAAAGTTCTGCCGGGCGGATTTCGTTTATTTGATGCAGAAGCCGAGCAGAAAGCATTGCAATTTTTGCATTTTTAGCGCTCAGATGTAACACTTACTTCTCAGCTCCTGAATCAAATAAACAAAATCCGCCAGGCAGAACTTTAGATTTACCCTTATTCTGTCGTTATCGGCACATAACTTCTTTGAAAAACCACGTTTTGCGTGCACAAGGCGAAAGTTTGCCCTACTGGTTTCAGGGCAACTCTGCAGCTTTGTTTGAAAATTTCTTTTGTCTGCAATCGGTAATCGCTTTGAACTGAGGTGTCAGTTAAAGGAAATGAAGCTATTGCGTTACAAAATCTGTCCTTGCTAGAAATATCAGCTCTCTAGTTGTGCAAAGACTCGATAGGCAGTGTCTTCATCAAAAACACTTATTATTGTCTTTTCAATCAATCATTCAGCCATTTTCTAGTTCTTTCTAGAAGTTATGGAAAGCCACATTCTAACCGATGATTTGCACAAGTTAGAAAAGCTTGGCTTTTGATTTGAAAAAATAAGCAGATCTGGTTGTAAAATCATTGGACTAAATATGTATAAAAAAGGATTAGTTAGTGGAAGATCGAGTCTAGAATCCAACAAACCATATTCAATCTTGGAAAAGGTTTTTTGGTTAGTTGTGCTTTAGCACGTGCATAACAATTTCAATGGCAAAACTGATTGATTCTAATTGAGGTAAATTTCTGTTCTTATTGTTTAAAGATCTCTAAATTATTCGTAATCTTTGTTTCAATTTGCTCCATATTGGGTATGAGTAACTGCTTCGGCACATTTGAAATTGTTAAAAGAATTTAAGATTTTATCAATCAATTCGGAACCTAAGTTATCCTAATTTTCAGGTTTATTTTGCTGGAAATTTTCCATACTTCCTATGTTGTAGCTAATGGTATGAAGCTAGACACATTATTTCACAAAATCCTTCGATAAGCAGATTTGAAAAACTGGGAAAGCTGTGAGCTTAGAGAGTGGGAATAATATTCTAACTCTTGGAGCAACATAACCCTACGTGAGCTCATTATATAGCCCTAGTGAATGTTATAAAGAGCCTTTGAATTGTTGCTTTTGTTCCTACCCCTCTATCTGAAGTCTCATTACCACGTGTATTGAGCCTAGATTTTTATTTGGTTGCCTATTGTCGCTGAGTTTTGTAAAAGGGTCGCCGCGCAAACTACCGGAGTCAAAATTGCTTCAAGTTGGAGTTAGAAATCTTCGAACATTTTCTCGTGTAATGTTCGACATTTGTGAATTAGACTATGTACGATGGTCGTTGATAGTTGGTCACCATGGTAAAATTTAGGTTGCTACAGAGACGTTTGAAAGGTCTATCCTATCTAGCTCAAATTAGAGTCGGTCTCAGCACGTTAAATTTTCACAAATTTAAACACAATTTTAAAGATACCACAAATCCAATGTGTGCGACAAATGATGGTATTGAAGACACGGAACACTTCTTGTTGCTCTGCCCTTGTTTTGATGTACAAAGACGAGACCTCCTCGCTGGAATCTATGCATTACTACGACCACTTGGATATGTAAATCTTGCAAATGAAGCTTTACTACAACTTTTATTGTATGGCAATAAAGATTTTCCTATTTCATTAAAAAGACATATTCTTGAGCTAACGCTATATTTTATCCATGAAACTGGTCGATTCGAGTGAATTTCTGTAGCCACTTACCCATCCCTTCATAAGCCACCCGATTTTGTCCCATAGTTAAAGTAGTTTCTTTTCCTTTATTATCTTTATTTAATGGCCTCAGGGTAGACACAGCCTTTTGCTCCCTGGGGTTATTCGTCCTACTAGTATTGTAGAGTAATTTTGTAAGTAATGTAGTTCGTAATCTGTATTGTAAATTTTATTTGGAATATATTATATA
>REGL01000500.1:18911-36739 GCA_004194395.1 Aurelia aurita complex sp. Pacific | reverse complement strand
GCAGATTTCTTTGAATTGAATGGCTTGAAAGGAACTTATGGCACTTTGCTGTAAATCTGCCGTGAACATTTTTGATATCTTGATTTTGCTCAAAATGGCGGCAATTTAAATCTTTTTGAAAAAATTAATGGAAAATTTTGAAAAATGTAAATCATCGTAAATCCTAAACCATTAGAGGAAAAATGATATAACCTTCAAGGAAACCATAGTTTATGACGGTCTAGAATTTGGTGGCAAGCAGAAATCTGTAGCTTTTCTGGTTTAGGATTTAGAAATTTGATGACATCATAACCTCAAATCTAATGAATACTGCCATTTGGAACCTTCAACCTAATCAAGATATCAATGAATTTCCATTGCAGATGTACAGCAAAAAACCCTAAGTTCCTTCCAAGCCATTTAATTCAAAGAAAACTGTAATATAATTTTACACCGACCTTTTTAAAGATTCGAGCCCTATGTTAATGCAACCAAAATATAATTTGATCCCTAAACATGGTGGGAAAGTTTTGCAGTGGTTAGAAGTTCGGCAAGACTTACCTTAATATTGACTGTTTTGTACATTTCATCGACTGGAGCAGCTTGATACATTTCCTCGTCATGGTCGCCTAGAATCAAAATTGAAAATCCATCGATTAAAAAAGATATACAAGAAGATTATGTTTCTGGTTCTCCTTGTAAAGATACCGGGTCATCCAAAAGAAGTTAACACGTTTGTAGAAACGTAGGAACCAAGGGAGGGGCACTGGGGGCACGTGCAACCCAAGGTTTTGCAGTAAACAAAGAAGTGCGCTTTTTATTTTCAGGAATTGCCCCTTCAGCTTCATGAAAGAAGTGCCCTTGAAGTGTTGTGCCCCCAAGTTTGAGATGCTTCCTACGTTCCTGCACGTTCGGGGGGATGAAAAAAGAGCGCAGTCAATATGTTAATCTGTCAGCCAAAGGCTAACTTGAGTGTGAAAATCATGTTTGGTAAAATCATTCATCTTTTACACCCAAACATTAGGCAAATGCTGCTAAGGGGTTTGTATGGGACCGATAATTCCATGGTAGAATCTGGTCCATGAATGACTCGCCAAAAGACCAATCAACAAGCAATAAAAAATCTAGGAGTTTGTCCTGCCTCTTTGCAAGCTATGCCCATTTTTTATTCCATTTCCAGCATAGAACTTTCAAGATTTTGATCTGCAAGGCTTAAAACACCGCAAATCAATATCGAGATATTGAAAAAGAGATAACTTTATTTCATTCTCATAAAAAGCCGATGTTGTGTCTGAGGGTTTCCTAACCCAGATTTTGGGTTAGGTAGGAATTAAAAAGGTTGAGAAAATTAGCAGATCGTCATGGCCTGGTAAAACCTTAATTTAAGTTACTATAAACAAACTGATAATCAAACGAATGATCATTTAAATGTTAATGAAACAGTGAAATTATTGAGGACATCTGCGCCCCTTCAACCAAGAACTGCTTGATTTTGAGGCCCTGTGTGCTAAGAAGAAGATGTACGCACATTCTTAAAAACGTAGAGCTCCTTGGCTCCCTACAAATTTTAACGAAAAAGCGACACTTGCTATTTCATTACTTGGGCCTTTAAAATTTGATTCATTGTTCAGAAAGAGTACATATTAAAGAATTTCCTTCTGCAAGAAGTACTTCATGACGTCATGACAAAAGAACAAAACATGTAGGCAAGTAGCAATGGGGGAGGATAATTTGTTGTGAATCAAACCAAGTCTCGAACAAAACTTGCATCTTTTGGAAATAACTCAATTTCGTAGATGCATGAAGAAGCTCCTTTGCACTTCAGATCAGACTTCCTTGTCCACCATTCGATAGCCAAAGCGTTAGCGGCTTCCTTTTGCTGTATACTCAAGCCAAAAAAGCACTGACAGCTCTTTAAGCACATTTCTTAAGAAAACAAACATACATCTTCCCACATTGTTACCAGTATTGTTTACCACAGAAACTATCGCAAATGAAGCATTTATTTGAAACAATGACAAGAATAACCAGGTAACCAACACGACGTTATCAATGCTTGACTATATAAATAACAATACAGTGTTCTTAGAGGTCGCCATATTGATTTTCAGTTGCTATGGTAATAATGGCGACACATTCATTCCCAGCTTGGATTCAAGATGGCCGATTTGTCATCAAGATGAATGAATTGTCATAGACAACTGGTTTCTTATTTGCAGTCTTATTGCAGTATTTGCTGTGTAACGAATGCTTAACTATGTCTTGGTTTTGGATGTGCCGAATGACTAGGAAAATCAGAATAACTGTTCGAAAAATCATCAAATCTTTATACGATAGCTATTAAAGCTTTTCTTTCTTCATTTCCGTATCACCATTCCTAATATTTACTGTAGACTCACAATTCAAGACCCTTCACTTTCGCTCTTTGAATTGAATTGATATTGTTGTTGTCACTTTAGTGGTTGTAGCGACATATTAGTCGAGGACAATGAGTCGTGTAGAACATACGTTCTATCTAAGTTCTTAATCATTTACGTTCTACTTGACCATGTCTTAATTAAAGATCATGTCTTCAGTATTACTGGTTTTACGATCAGGAACAACTTTTTGGTATTAAAAAAAAATCCAGTTTTAGGTCAGCCGGTAGGTCCTCAAGTCTTCTAACTCATGCCTGTTTCATCTCGTCCCGTCCATGTCTGGAAATAAGCAGTCTAGACCGAGAAAATCAAGACTTTAAAATAAGCCTGTTATAGGTAATACCTTGTGGGAGAAATATTTTGCCACAAATAGGCTAATAATGCAGGAGAATTTAAATTAAAAAGTTTTGAAGCTTGAAACTGCGTCAAGAAGACGGAGCTTCATGAGGTCATATAGACGGAAGCCCTTGTATTCGCTCCAAGTCCCTCCAATCAACCAGTAAATCTGATCGCCTTTTGGCCTGAGCAAATTCTTGAAGCACAATGACATTAAAAACTGAAATAAAAGAGAAATTAAGAAATAAAAATCTGGGTGACTTCTAGTAAACAGAATATAAGATGATCCAAGTTTCGCTAAAGCTTTATCAAGGATATTGTTCTTATAAAGCTCTAACAGGATCGATCCCAAACTGGATCGCTCTGGCAATCGATTCCAAACTACACGTTTTTTTTTATAAGAAACTTGGATCAGGACTGAGTACTAAAAGTTTCTTAATTTCTCATGAAAATTTCGATGTTTTAGTAGTAAAAGTTTCTTAATTAGTTTCTTATTTTTTGGGCCTAAAATTGTGGCATTGTTCGAAGTTGAGCCTTCTTATCGACAAAGGGTTTCCATTTTGCATTGACATTGTCACCTCGAATAAGCCATGCACATTCAGGCAAACATTTACCAATTTTCGCAGTTAAAAGTTAAAAAAAGATGAATGTACCTTTGTTAGAGAGACCTAAAATAAGAGAGACATACAGAAATATTATTTTAGAGTTTCTTAACTGTTCTTGAGCGTAGTACTAGAGTTTCTTAAATTTTTAGTCATCGTAGTACTAGTTTCTTATAAACCGGTTTCTTATAAAAAAAAACTTGTACCACGGATAGCGGATCGATCCCAAGCGATCCCGTGTAAACGCAAGGCCGATCCGTACTAGTTTGGGATTGATCCCATTCTGGATCGATCCTGCTTTCTCTCGTGTAAACGGGGTCTGAAGCCTATCTGGTCATAGATGCCCATATTCTGTGTATGCTTCGTTTAGTTGGCAGTGATTATTAATGATTTTCTCTGCATGAGACCTGAAATCCTTATTCGAGATAAATGTAATGAGTTTCTTACCAATTAGCGACTAAGTCAATTACCTCGCAATGGCCATGGGATGAAAGAATTAACTTCAGCCAACGCTAAAATAACAAAATTCTTGAATTAAACAAACTGCGGGATGTAATAATATTTTGATGAGAAAAAATTGAATTTGAATTCCTGTGAGATTTATCAAAAACTTTTACATTCAGGCTGAAAAAACAAGGGCAGATTTTGTAATACAATAGCAACAGTTGCGTTTGATTGACACCTCAATTCAAAGCGATTAGCGGATGCAGACAAAGGAAATTCTCTCAACCAGTAATTCAAAACAAACAAAGCCGCAAAAGTTTCCCCGAAACTAGTAGGGCAAACTTTCGCCTTGTGCANTAGAAGCCCGCAACTTCATTTAGAGGAAGAAAGTTAGGCCACAAAATAAATTAATAATAGGCTTGAATAATGGACTCATTGTAATAACCCATAAACGCAACATTATACAAAGAAGAGACACTGTCAACTCCTGTAATATAACAATGAAATTAACCTGTAACTAGGGAGAAAACGGTTAAATCCTGCAAGAGAAACAACGAAGTAACCTAAACCCTGTAAGGAGAGAAAATAAATTAATAGCTGCTGTGAAGGACAACGTTGATTAAACCAAAAATTCAATGTTGCTCTTTATCCAACGTTGCCTTTTATTGCAGTTAGTAGCTCATTTTCCTCACAGCCTCCAATAACTCAATTAATCAACAATCCATTATTTTTACTAGATTGCCTGTCTAGCCAATCAAATTAGAGCTGAGATTATACTTACTCCCTGAGTCCATGTTTCCGCTCTTTTGAAATTTGATTGGAGGTAGACAGGAAGAACCCAATGGTCTGAAATAAATGAATTGAATTAATTTAAACAATGAAACTGGATCATTCCTCCTACTTCTAACAGCACATGGTCAAGTAAGATAATATCAGAAATTGTAGAACTACAAAAACGGCTGAATCTTACAGTTAGTTGACGGGGCTAAGTAGAGGCAATATAAAAATAGAACAAAGAAACGTCTACCCAAGTAATTGCTCCCCTAGTGAAAACATATGCACGCACGTGTCGAAATAATCAAATACAATAGGCTAATCTTAGACCTGCGTATGCAGCTCTTCATTTAGCTATTTATCTCCGTCAACTAACTTTAACTTGAATTCTCGTAGGAAACAAAACCTTCAACGAGCATTTTGAGTAGCCAAAATGTACTGATAAGAAAATAAAACGCACGAAGTTTGAAAAACTGTTGCTCAATGAATATTATTGGCAAATATTTCGTTTGATTTGTATGATTTGTATGGGAACAATAATTCCAGGTTCCATTCTGGTCCATCATTTACTTGCCATTGAAATTTGAATTCTATTTCTGAAAACTGAGAACTGTATTGAATTCAAATTTGAACAGCAAGTAAATCATGGACTAGAATAGAACGTGGAATTCTCATTCCCTTACAAACCCCTTATCAGCATTTTCCTAATTTATGGGTCTAAAAGACGAGTAATTCTACCAAAAAAATTGTTCACATCCAAGTTAGCCTTTAGTTGATGAATTGACATTTTAGTTTTGAATATCGGCCGGGTACGTTTTATTCCACAGCCCAATTTCTTTAACATCTAAGTTAGCCTTTGACTGATAGATTGACATTTTAATTGTGAATATCGACCGCATACTTTTTATTCCACAGCCCATCAGGCGTGTCAACTTTTTTTCCACTCACCCGGTACAGGAAAACGGGAAATAGATCGTCATGGGTGGAAAAAATAGCGGACCACGGCACCAATGGTCCCAGAAACTTTTTCAGGTCTCCAGAAAGAAAGAAATGTGAGAAGAATGGGGAATTGACGATTCGATTTTGCACGAAAATCCAAAAGTTTTTCTTTGCATTTCAAAGTAAAGTCTTTAGAAATTGGCTTGAAGTTTTGTTAATTTAAGCTGTCTCCAGACTACAACAAAACTGTTTATAATTTGGTAAGTAGCCAGTCGCAAAGTCAACAAAATTCGCTCAGCATCCTTTACGAGTGAGATTGAGGATCACTGATCAATCTTGAAAATCTGTCCCACGTATTTCTATCACGACCTACCAAAAAGTGGATTCTTGTTAGGAGCACCCTGCTGTCACAGAAAATTTTTTCAATGACTTTTCGGTCCCAGAAATGGAAATATGTTTTCCATCCCTGTAGATCGTAATTGTCACAATCCTATTTATTCATCCTTCTAGTAGGATGTCCGTGTCCTCTCCGACGCCTCTGATAAGATTAATTAACGAAAAAGAGTTCCGAAACTATATATCACCTTGGAGAATTTTCCATCCTCTTGACACTATTAATCCAAAAAGTTCAAGCTAATTCATCTACCAAATCTTATCAAAATGTCATTGACATTATCTTACGGATCTTAACAAAATGAATTCATTTGTATAAATGTTTGAATATTTTCAATTCAAACATAAAACGAATGATCTACCATACATAATAAAACAAAAATTTAAATGAAATCTTGCAGCAGTTAAGATATCTCGTTGTCTTAGTGATTTGCTTATCTCTATGGAGACGATTCATGAATTAAATTCATGCTGGTTTTACTGCTTCCATGGATTCACTGAATAGGATTGAATGTATCTAAGTAGCAAATCGTGTTCAATTATGGAAGTATAGTGTGCCCAAAGGAAATTGCAATTCTTTGGAAAATCAAATTTGACCATATTACTAATTTCAAGATTTGCTTCTGATGAGTTTAAAAGACAAATTTAGTTTCAGAGATGATAACCGACTTATCCCAAATGACGAAAATATTGAAATCATTGCTTGAAAATCTTCCTTTCAAAACTAATATTTCTTCAATTGTGTTTCAAATAATAGAAGTTGCGTTTGTCAGTTTCGTCAAAAACTTGAATGAAGGTCTAAAAAGGCAGTCTGTCACGCATCTGATTGGGTGATAAGGACAATACAAAGAATAGGATAATTGAATTTCTGCTAATCCTGCTGACTTTCTACGGCCGTAGAAAGTGATAACGATTATCCCTCCTTTGTTTCCAGTGCACAGATTCACAACAACATCAACAACAAATGAGTTGCGCTCGTCGCATCAATAAATCAATAAATTCATCGCAACCCCGACCTGACACCTGGTGTGAAACAGAATCTAGTATAGTATCCTTTAATTTATAAATGTTCGTAGTGTGACTGTATACAATTTAACGTTTCGTGTTTTTATACATTGGCCATGGGGTAGTCATTGTCTTTCGCTCCCCATGGTATCGTATATCGTACCTGTAGTGTCGTAAATTAGAATTAGGTATAGTAGAATGTAAAATATGTTGTAAAATTTCATATTTGAATAAAAGAAAGACATCTGTTGTGTTGAGCTATGACTTTATTGCAGCCAATCAGATGCGTGACAGACTGCCCTTTAAATATCTGCATAGATATATCAAAGGATATCTGCAGCTAAGATAAAGGCTAGTAAGGGGTGGAACATTTCATATCACAATCATCTGCATCTATTTGATAGTACGAATCAAAATTAGGTAGCTCGCAAAGAACAAGATTCTTGCGAAGTTAAACATGAATTCTTTAGAAGCAGTTTGGCTGACACCAAAGCACACTTTGAAAATTTAAGAAAGATCGCTTATATGAAATGTTGGTGATTTTTACAAAGATGTCTATATTATTTTGTCATGTAATATAATTGAAGTTAACCAATGATTAATTTGTCCAGAAGCTATTTTCTTACCTCAACAACACATTTTTGAATCTATATAAACTTGCAATTATTTGGTTGCAAGCTAGCTTAATTTGTTTTAGAGCAATGGTCATAGGGTAGCTATGAACTTTAGTGCATCCCCTGGTATCGTGTGAGTATTTGTCATTGTCATATTTCATGAGAATCAAGAAGAATATCTACATATATGGATGCACCTTCACAATTAACTTCACTAACAACCTGCAACTTAAACTGTATGATAGCTCTCTTGAGGATTATTGTTGTAATTTCATACTTGCTACCAGTCCTCCTAGTGTTGTGATCATTTGATCGTTACTAGCTAAACAGATATTTACGTTACTACTGGCCTAAAGTTTAAATTGCAGCATATTTTGAATTGGGAGTTATAACTGTAAGTGAAAACTTCAAAGTGGAATTTACGTTAGTTCACAGTATTACTAGCAATGTTTGTAAAAGATGTAACAATATTCGCAAATCGGTGAAAGTGAAAATGATGATATGTTCAGTAAATTCAAAACATTTCACTTGGTGATATTCATCACGGTGGTTTTCACATTGTTTCTTGCTTTTACAAGAATGAGCGGGGATGCACGTGAAAATCTATGTTCAAAATGTTTGGGAAATTCAGTTTTTGAAACAGAAGATGGTTTGCACGTTGAACAACTTGAGAAACGCACTATTGATGTGGCAAGATTGAAAGATAAAAGTGAGCATGAAAAACAAGCCAAATCAGAATACATGGAGGAAAACTTCGAAGTAGGGGCATTGCAATATGAAAATAAAATGAGGCAGAGAAATTCTGTGTCAAGAAAAGAAATTCTGGAGAATTTGAAAATGCTGGTTTCAGATTTAATCGAGCTTCGGGCAACAGTAGAAGGACATACTGCTGAGGTGATCGAAGAAAAATATAATAAATTTCAGAAATTTGTACTTGATTTTGAAACCCAAGATATTACTGACTCAAAAAATATTAGAGATGAAGAGAATGAAGGTAAAAATGAAGGGGTATATTATTGTCGAGAAGAGAGAACGAAGTCGGGACATGGAAGGATTTATGAGAGGCAAAATTGTTCGAAAATACCGATTTCAGAATCAGTTACGATACTACTAGATAGTCCCGGATTAAAGTCAGAAGAACTGAAGAAGATTGCTCGAAATATCAGAAGATATTACGACAATGTCACGATAAAGGTGGTTATCGAATCAGAAGTGACGCAACGTCGTAACATGACTCGATCAATGATTATTAACGAAATCATACAAAATGTAACGACGCCTTTCGTTTTCGTAGCTCGTTATTTATCAAGTCTGGAGGACAACATAGATCTAGATAGATTAATTGAGATATTGAGCACAAGCGATGACATTATAGCTGTTGGAGGGGCTGTCACGAATGATCTTAAAGGTATGTGGTCAAATGGGTGTCTTCAAACCTGGCTGAAGAATTATACACTGACTTACAAAACTGGTTATTATAGCTCGAAGCACTCGTGTTTAAAATGTGATGTCTTGACAGGCCCATTTATTGCTAGGGCTAAAACTTTACGAAAATTTGCTTTCAGAGAGGAATTAGAGTATGGGTTTTACGAAGACTGGTTCTTGGGAATCAAGGGATACAGCGTTAGGAGTCAGAAAGGCTCCAAGAGTGGGTCTAAGCCCAAAAGGAAAGGCTATTTTTATAGCTGTCCTGATGTTATGGCTCAAGTTAAATTTCCTGATACAAGCAAGTCAAGTTCAGCAAAATTCGCCAATTTTTGGGACATTAAAAGGATCGTCGACGCAGATGGAAAGATTAGATGGTATGGATGCAAACGAGGTATCAAACACCGGCAAAATAAATGTCGGATAGGAAGAGGAATGGCAGTTCCACCTTGTTGCTTAGAGAACCTCGCTGATGCAATCAAATTTATAATGAAGAATTGTGAAGATAATGATATTATTTGTGAGTTGCAAGAAGGCACATTATTAGGTGCTTTGAAGTTCCAGAAAGTTCTGCCATGGGAGCGTGATGCTGATATTTCATTCTTGACGAAGCATTTTGGAAAATTGAAGATGCATGATGGAGTTTTTGAGAAGGAAGGATACAAAATATCTGTTAGAGGTGGGCTGGATTTAGAGTTATTACATGAATCGTAGTTTACGCTTCTTTGCCAAATCTGACTGTTGTTCAACAGGACAACATGTGATATCAGAATCATTGATTCAGAAAAATGAATGGCTAGAAGCTAAACAATTGTTTTTTTAAATACGTTAACTAAAAGTAGAAATAAAGGTGTTACTAGAATTTAGAAGGTTAAAATTTGCAATTAATATGACTGGCACAATTTGAACCGTCTTCGGCGCATTGATTTAAAATGTATACCCCCAGAATTTTACTACGTTAAGATCAGAAAATGAAAATTTTTACAAATGAATGTTTAATGATTTTTAGAAATAATAAACTCATATTGTTTTGAAATGCGGATTATCAATGTACTTACAGGAACGATATAATGCATTCTAAGAATCGGGCAATGCATTCTAAACTCCTAGAAATTAACGTAAAAATAGGTTGTAAACATTGTAATCATTCGGATTTAGTTTTTACTCACAATTTTATAATCTACGGTACTTTGCACGTTAAAAGCAAGGCATGAAAATCTCACAAAATTAGCGGAGTCCTTCCAGTCTCCATCCTCACAACATTTTCAATCTAACGCGTAAGGACCATTATGACATACGACACCTTTAAATTCAAAGCGGTTGCTTACAATTCTCCGCGTGCTCTCTTTTTAGCGAAGCCCTGGTGTTGCATAAATAGCACGCATTCAGGAGGAGCATTTCTCGTTTCTGCTGATGGATGGAATATCGAGATGTATGGCAGCCAGATTTTGGACTCGCATGAAAATATGAAACAAGGAAAATCTCCAACGAAAGTCAACTTCGCTGGACAGATGGTTAATGTTCCGAATAACCCAGGAAAAGTCATGAGAGAAAGGTACCTTAGATTAAGCATAGGTTCCAAATCTTTAAAATGTTTGGTGTAAAAATTAATGACCTATATTTATTGAACTGAATAACTTCAAAGAAACTTGAGCTATTTCGCTATAATTTTACCGTTGGACTTTTCTGAAATCTTCAATATTTTTAGGTTTAGATTGTTTTTCTTCTCTTTCAATAATTCAAGAAAAATTGTCAAAAAACTTTAAACCGTCATAATTTCTAAACTGTTTGAAGCAACATGAAATAATTTCCAAGAAAACCATAGCTTATGAACGCCTACAATATGGTATCAAGCAAAAGTCTATCACTTTTCTGGTTTATGATTTAGAAACTTGATGACGTCACATCCTCAAATGATTTAGAATATGAAATACCCTGTATTTTCAAAAAAAGATTCACAATTTCTGAAAAGTCCAATGGTAGCATTATAAGTAAGTAGCTAAAGTTTCTTTCAAGCCATTCAGCTAGAAGAAATACGTTATAGGATTGTACACCCACCTTTTTATGCCGACTTAAAGATTTGAAACCTATGCTCTTAGATTATTGTAAAATGGGACAGAAATTTTCTTGAAAGCATGTCTTGAAAAACCACCTTGAAACAGCTACAGATAAAACATCCACAAAAAGCTTCCATGTGAGCTCACAAATGGCTGCAGAACGGCATAACCCAATCAAATAGAATAAGATTTCATAGCTAAGTTTGTCTTTCCATCACCATACCGGTATAACAAAATTCGGTGAAAATTTTGGATAGTGCACGATCTCACACCACAGGAAAATCCATTAATAAATCTCTATGCATTATCTGGTAGATAATGAATATCTGAAATTTTAAACTCACCTCTTTCCCATTCTTGCAGGTATGGAAACGAGATTTACAAACACGCAGAACATTGGATGAACAATCGAATGAATTCTGGTTGGGATGAGTATCTTCCCGGGTCTTTCAACAAATGTGAGATTCCAGGGCATCATGGATGTCTGGATCAATACGAGGCTGATGGTAGCATACAATTTGAAGAGACAGAATAGACTAACTACTTCAGTCCCAATGTCCGCTTCATTCATTGAATTGGATGAAGGCACTACGCTTAAGTAGTTGTAGCGTCCATCAGTCTATCAATAGCGATAACTACGCACGTGTAATCAGTCTAGAGACACAATTGCTGGAAAATAAGAGAGAAAAGTGCTGATTAGAAGCTCGTCCCTTTTTGAAGTCAATGAATTAATCGCCATCACATGACTTTATCATACTGAAATGCGATGACAATATTTTTGTTATCCATTGGCGCTGGAACTTTCTCTAATAAGATGTCACATGAGATTTGCGATAACGTAAAATTTCTCATGGAAAACACTTTAATTGTTTTTATTAGCGAGCATTTTCATATGAAATTTAATTTGTGACAGACTGTGGATCATACCAAAAATTGCGCGACTTTTTACCACCGTGCCGACTTTATATCATGCTCTCGTGCTGGAGAAACGAAAATAGACAAGCGTGAAAGCCATCCACTCGCTCAAATTCTATAACTTTGTCAGAACACTGCTTCACTATTGAGTTAGGACAAAACATTCGCAATCTGCAAAGGTCTGGGAAGAGCATTAATAAAATCCTTTTCAATAAGCAAGTCACATCATAAAATTAATTAAGGGTAGCCAAAAAAGGAAAACATTTTCGAATTTAGGTAGCAGTTGACCTCAGGGTAGCTTACTCCTTCATCCATTGTTGCTACAAGAGGAAATTTCCACTTCCAAGAGAAAAACATACGAGGATTTGTTTTTCGCACTTTCTTGAGTTTTTAATCAAAGTGGAGTGGCAAATGTGCTATGGTCGTAAACATTCAGATGAATTGCAAACGCTGCCTTAATTACGGGAAATCTATCCCCTAAACGTTAAAATTTGCTGATTTGCATGATTTTATGCAAGGTTGTGGCTTTGATTGAAGATAGAGCGAACAGGAGGAGTCTGCTGGTTACCTTGAAACAATTAGAAGGTGTTAGAGTCTGGCCTCATTGAAACAAAATAATAGGTATTCCTCACAAAGGATAGTCCCCTCTCTGGGATCAGTAATTGATCAAAAATCAGCATTCAACAAAACTGATTTGCTTTACTATTTATTTAGTACAAAAACTTCGCAATCTGCAAAGGTCCGGGAAGAGCATGAATAAACTCCTTTTCAATAAGCAAGTCATATCATAAATTTAACTAAGGGTAACCAAAAAAGGAAAACATTTTCGAATTTAGGTAGCAGTTGACCTCAGGGTAGCTTACTCCTTCATCCATTGTTGCTACAAGAGGAAATGTCCACTTCCAAGAGAAAAACATACGAGGACTTGTTTTTCTCACTTTCTTGAGTTTTTAATCAAAGTGGAGTGGCAAATGTGTTATGGTGGTAAACATTCAGATGAATTGCAAACGCTGCCTTAATTACGGGAAATCTATCCCCTAAACGTTAAAATTTGCTGATTTGCGTGGTTTTATGCAAGGTTGTGGCTTTGATTGAAGATAGAGCGAACAGGAGGAGTTTGCTGGTTACCTTGAAACAATTAGAAGGTGTTAGAGTCTGGCCTCATTGAAACAAAATAATAGGTATTCCTCACAAAGGATAGTCCCCTCTCTGGGATCAGTAATTGATCAAAAATCAGCATTCAACAAAACTGATTCTACGAGTCAATAAACATATCCGATAAAGAATAGCCCTGCCAGTCAAACTGTGGCTTATCAATGGCAGCCGTCAATCAAAAACAGGTATTCCACCCTGTATGCTGGACATGCATTACTTCAAGCTGAATCCAAATACCATGAATTAACTGATCACATGGCTGTCCTCGTGACCAATGTTTTTAATCTGCAGGATTATTTCCAATCAATTCGTCCACTTGCAAATTAAATTCTGTCGTGTGAAATTGAACGAAGTTAGATTTCTGAATTCTTATAGCTTTAATAGCTATCTAATCTCTGAAGAAGATAACTTACTTTTTGGGAGTTGTCAAGTAAGATCGATCTCCGGCCACGATGACTTTCTCGTGCGTTTCATTGATTGCTTTTCTAGCTGTCTGTGCGAGTCTGTTGACCGTGGACATTATCCAGTGGCGCAGTTGCAAGTTGATGGGACAAGCCAATGAGAATGCACACTTCCATACGATGCCATGAAAAACACTGCAAGAAAGTCAAGAGTTTTCAGTTATAGATGGCGCTAAAGAATGATTGGTTTTGCTACACAAAGCACTTGATTTGCATGCAACTTCACCTTCGAGCAAGAGCACTTTGCAAATGAACTGTTACACCATTTTGTATGTAAACAAGCTCCATACTTGGTGTTCTCATTACATTTGTCACACTTTGTAAGATGTAAATACCGCAAAAATGATTGTATATTGCAAAATCGAATTTTCAGTATGAACACTCTTTAAACTGTTGCAAAAACACTTGGCATTTTTAAACGGATTCCACAGACAGAGATCTTACTGTATTGCAGTGCAAGTGTCCCAAAAACGTATACACACCTAAAAAATCACCAACATTCGATTGCCTTGCCGACCACTAATCTTTCTGCTTGCCCCGTTTTAGTGATAAGAAACATAGTTGTTTTGAAAGGGTATCTAATGACATCCTGGATACCATATTTCGAGAGAAGCCCTAAAAGATACATAATCAATGCTTCTCAATTAATTTTCGATTTTCCCCCCAACAGTCCTATCTAAAATGATACAGTGCAATCTGTTTTATATTTACGATAAGCCTACTAATATAGAAACACAACTGTTCATAAAATGTTTTGATTAAAAATCATCACTTCAATCAAGACAAAAATCAACGGAAAGAATTTCTGTACATGTTTGTGTCTGCAAAACAAAGCAAGCCTTAGAGCCACACAAGCAAAGCAGAGCAAACTCTTAAAACAATCCAGCATTGTTAATTCAAAGCTATCTTAAAGGGGCTGGATAAGAAACTGTCGAGGAAATTTGTGATTTGGCTGTTTTTTGACAAGCTACTTTATTGCGACTATTCAACGAAAATTCAAAATAAATGTCTCCTCTTGTAGATCTGCCTTTGTACTTTCTTGATACAAATGAAAGCTCCATATGTTTTGGGATTGCTGCGATATAAATGGATTTCCAACAAGTATTTTCGTTGATCTTTCACCCAAAGACAAGCCTGTGTCTAGAAAAGGATCTTTCCTTTTGAATTTAGCTAATTAAAAAGAATTTCTCCTTTCAAAGTGCGATATTTGATGCACAAACCATGGATTTGTTTACGTATTTCTTATCCAGCACCCTTAAAGATGAAATGTATCTTTAAAAAAAAATTTAAAAAGATGCATAAAGATAATTTCAAAATTGGAAATTAATTTGTTGATTTTACCAATGTTTATACTTCCTTTGGGACACCTGTTATTGGATGCAGAAGAAGGTAAAAAGCTTGCGTGTTTAACTAGCATGGAGAAACAAATTTGCAGCATGTAAATTTTAAAATGACTTCTTTGTAAACAAGCTTGCGGTGTCTTCATTTCATTGCGTCCTACCAAGAAATGCACAAAAGAATTTGGGCAACAAATACAGAGTGCGCCAAAATGAACTTGGCAATTTAGAAAATTTGATCAATGTTTTTGTTGTTTTCAATGTTTTGAAAACGAAAATTTTAAGAAACCCACCTATAGCTCTGAAGCCTAAAAACAAAAAAATTGCAAAAAATCCCAGAATCTAATTCAGGATCTTTGCTAAAGATTGAGTCATGAATGTTCAAAATCAGTCCAGTGTACGGTTTCTCATGGACTGCCAAAAGTACATAGCTTATTTTAGTGCACCTGGTAGTTTTACGGGACTTGCAATATGTACCATGGGAAAGCAGAGTCCTTACAATCAGGCTTTTCAATTTACTGCTGCAATAAATCGTAAAGAGGGATTATTATGAACTTGCTTGCACATGGAAACATTGCCAAGTCTTGTAAAAGTATCAAATTAGATGTCATTGGATGAACAAGGGCAGATTTGGTAAGATAATAGCATGAGTTGCTTTTTATTGACACAGCAATTCAAAGCAATTAACGATCACAGACAAAGGAAATTCTCTCAACCGATAATTCAAAACAAACAAAGCCGCAAAAGTTGCCCCAAAACCCAGGTAGCTTGCTCGCTTGTTGTGCATTCCAGAAATTGTTTTTGAGAGAAAACATGAGCATAGGTCGAAAGAAGAAGAATATATCTACACATGCCAGATTTTACAGCAAAAAACCCGAAGTTCCTTCAAAGCCATTTAAATAAGAGAAAACTGTATAGAGATTTACACCAACCTTTTTAAAGATTTAAGCCAAATGTTTGTTTGGATATAAACTCATGTGATTGGACTCCAATAATTTGAAGCATAAACATTTCATGGCTAGCAACGAATAAACATTAATAGGAGCTGGTGCAGTTCAGAAAAGTGTGTCTATATAGCAAGCAAAGCATATTATCGATTGTAAAAAAAATTTCAACCACCTTGTTCGTTTAAAGATTGTCATCCAAAATAAACTAAATATAGATCATAAATATTGTGAATTGATAAATATACCATTATACAAGATACCATTACAATATACAGATTTAGTAACAAAATAACAAAATACAAAATACCATTTTAGTCAAAACAAAATACCATTTTAGTCAAAACAGCACAATGTTTGAAAAAATTCTGCTCATTGAATTTCAAAGCAAAATGTTGGAAACTGCAACTAAATAGTAAATGCAACTAAATAGTAAATTTCAACTGACTGAAATTAGCCACTCTGTTTTGCTGAAATTACGAGAAATCTTCTCAACAAGGCTCCTTCAAAAATTATGCTCATTACTCAAATGCTCATGCCTGTACAAAAATACAAGGCTAAACTTGGCCTTGTACAGGCCAAGTTTTAAGCCTTGTAGGGGGGATCATGACCTTGTTATGACGTTGTACTAACCTTGGAGGAAATTTACAAGGCTATCAGTAAGATTCCAAGCTGCAACCAGTCTAACAAAAGGTTTCCACACGGCTTCTACAAGGCTAATTAGCATTTTTCAAGCCATTTACAAGGTTACAGCAAGGCTATTTCAGGCTATAACAAGGTTACAAGGCCATAACTACAAGGCTTGTACATGGCTATTACATGGCCTTGCATTTTCGTACAGGTGCTTGTTAATGAGGTCTGCCTATTTTTCAAAATCCATAGCACAAACAGTATTGGATGAATTTGAGTCAAATTCCACTTAAAAGCTACAGGACTGCACTAACTACATTTTCTGATTGTTGTCACGTTGCAATGAGCACTTAAAATATAAGGAAATGCGACTCACGGTTGAACTGGCCTTGAATGCAGTCTGGGGCACAGTGCAATTAGACAAATTCAGTTTATAGGAGCAATTCTGTTTGCACGCACTTCAGATCCTGCGATTCCAGACTGCATTCTATGCTGTTTGCAAAGAACATATTCTCCGTGCAGTCTTTAAGAAAACAATAGAACATTTTGTTCTTCTATTTCATCTATGCATTTCTCCGCCCAAGAAACAAAGAATGCAGTCTGGATGCAACCTATTTAGAGAGCTCTTCCTTAATCAATCAATCTTACATACACATGTTAAGTTTTTTTTCTTTGTCGTAATAGTGTTTTCTCTTTAGTAAGTATTGTAATATTTTGTAAAGCAGCAGTTCTATTGTAATTAGGTTAAGTTTATCTGTATTATTCAGAGTAGTGTATTCCATTTAGTTACGTATGGTATCTTGTGAATTAGTAGTTGTATAGTAATTATGTAGAAATCTATGTGGGATTGATTGATTAATAAATAAAACTGAAACATATGTGCTTCAGACCTTGACTGAGGCAACTCTTTATTCTTCCCCAGGAAGGTAAGTAAGGGCAGTGGCGTAGCCAGGGTCCTGCTTTTGGGGGGGCAAGATGCGAGCGAAGCGAGCAAAAATGGGGGTCCGGGGGCTTGCCCCCGGAAAAATTTTTGGGGGCCACGCCCTTTAGAATGCCGGAAACACCCTCTTTTAGACAAAGCCACCCAGAATCGAAGAATAAAAGGACCAAGTTCATTAAAGTTGCAGATGAAAATTTAGCTACTTGGGGTTGCCTACTCCCAGGACAAAAACAAGAATATGCCTGAACAAAACAAGCAGATGAAATAGGTTCATTAAAACTTTCAATGCTATCAATGACAGCTTCCCTTCTTCTTTTAGTCTTATTTAAATTCTAATCAAAATTTTGTAGCTTAGAAACTCTAATGTTATTGCTAACATCAGAATACCCATATCATGCGTGGTAGATTGATTGGAACACTTGTGAGCAGAAGGGTTGATTGACCCATCGAGGGCTCACGAA
>REGL01000500.1:3677-16567 GCA_004194395.1 Aurelia aurita complex sp. Pacific | reverse complement strand
GATCTTTAAAAATAGTGTAATTAGAAATGGTCAAGGTTCTATTTTAGCACCAGCAAATATGAGATCACCAGAGGTGTTCTAAGCCCAAGTAGAGGGTGTTTCCTCAAAAATTTCCTGGGGACTTCGTCCCCAGACCCCTTGATTTTAGCCCCCCCCCAATTTGTTTATACTGGCCATGCCAAAAACCAAAGAAAAGCAAAATTTGGTTGTGTTCTACATTATTTTAAATGTTATAAATCCAAATTTTTCCAGGAGATCATTCCCCCGGACCCCCCCCTAGATTGATGCACCTCTGTCGCACGCAGGTGCATGTGAGTGGCTGGGCCACCCAGTGTACACCAATTGGTGCACACCGATCATTGACAATTTTGTTGTCCGGTGCACGGAAAACTTACATTCCATACTGGATAATAGCCATAAAAACCTCGTTATCTTTGTTTGTGTTTCAATTCTCGTTGTAGCATCACAAATGAAACAAGCAGAATTTAAAGCCTCAAAGCAAGAATTTCATACATTGAAAGGGTTTTTACCTGCATAAAACTTCAGCAACTAGCAGCATCACCAGCGAGCAGCAACTTGTTCCATGGCAGACATCTTGAAATTTGAAAAGAAAGGGCGCGAAGGGAACAGCCTCGTTTTGGTTGAATTTTCTGACTTGGCCCCAGTCTTCTTGACTCCTGCATTGAACAGAAGACAGCGCAGCTAATAGACACCAAATCATGATTCGTCAGCGAAATGGACCAATCACACAAACTGGAAAAAGTCATAGCAAACTGAAATGTTTAGGCCCATCTTGCCTGCGTTTACCATTTGGAAATTTCAATTTTGCAGGATTTTTTTTCATAAAATTAGATACACAATAGTATTTAAGGGAGCTGATCAAAAATAAGCCACTTGGACACATTTGATTTTTCTGAGCACTTCGAAGCAGAAAAGTTGAAAACAATGTTCTAGATATTGTAAGAAAGACAAAAGTGTAATGAAAGTTCAAGAGCTGATTGCACTAAAGATGGTGTCAGAGAATTTGTTTACCATGCTCACAGCTCATGCCTTTGGATCACAAAGAATTTCGATTGATGTGATTGGTCGATCTACCATAACACGCAAAGGATCGTGGTAAAATTTCCCTGAAGCATTTCATCGCGGCATAGCCTGCGTGCAGGAGGTTTGAGTCTACACGCAGGCTAATCGCGGCAGCGTTCATTGAAGCTCCGTTCTTCAAGGGGTCTTCCAGTCTATTGTCTTGTTTGTTTGTTTGTTTGTTTGTTCGTTTGTTTTTCGACCTAAAAACTTTCAAGTAGACTTCAAATGAGTGCCAGTTATCGCTCATTAAAAGAAGAAAATCGCAGCTCACTAATAGCTTCAGTAAGGATCCGCAAAATCGGAAACAGTTTTTCCAAAACAACCTGTTTAGTTTCTTAACAAAGGTCATTAATCTGGAAACAGGCTGAAAGGTTTCTTATCACATGGTTAAGAAACCTTCAGAAGCCTTACATATTTTGTTACCTAGCACTCAACCTCGTCCCCAGGGCCTTTTGTCATTTAAGGCCCTGGGGACGAGGTTGCCTAGCATTCTCTCTAAATTTACTCAACCATAGCATACATGCCAAGTATATAGATGGAAATGCTTTCAGCTGAAATCTCTAAAACTGTTTCGCATCTGATTTAACAAAAATTAATAAATAGGAATTTCTTCGGGATCCTCTTATAAGAAACCTTCCTCAAATCAGGCTGAGCAAAATCTTATACGAGGGTGCAATTTTTCAAAAAAATCAGCCTGAGGTTTCTCATGAAGTGGTTTCTATTTTGCGGGTTCTTACTGGATAAGAACGGCCATGCAATCAGTTCAAATTTCAAATACATTCATCTTAGCTGGGATCAGAGAAGTTTTTCAGTATTTCTTCAAAAATACAAAAAATAAAGCAAAAGAAAGCAAAAAGAGAGGGAAGGGTGAAGAAAGAAAAATCCCTTCCTCCTCCTTCTTTTTTCCTTTATTGTTTTATTGTTTTCATTTTGCAATAAATACTAAAAAATACTCCGATCCAGGAAAACATTCATCTGTGTTCCTGAACAAACCAATTTAGTGGCATGCCCAAGAAAAAGAACTCATCACACAAAAATAACAAAATTTGAAACAATGCCTGGCTAACTCGATAATTCATTCAAATATTCCTTAAATTCATAGCACTGTAGCTACAAAGCAGCTTGAAACTTTATACTAAACTAAAACAGCAAAACAAAGTCAAGTTTCACAACAAGGAAATACTAAATACGTAATAACTAATTTTTAGAAAAATGCAAGGAGGAGGCAACGATTCTCTCGCAGCATTCAAGAGTTCATCACATGATAGGATCCTATAGGATCCTGTTTCTACTGATGGCTAGGCCTAAATTGACGTAGCCTTGCTAACGATAAAAGCGAGGACAGATACAGTGGGTAAAAGTTTATCTGCGGAGAAATTTTCCCCAGAAAATAACAGTTTCGTTTCTAAAGTAAATTCTCACACTAAGTCAGATCTTTGCATGCAATTCCTACATTGTATTCTACAATTTTTGCGTTTTTTTCCGCGACTTAGTACTGTCAGGTTCTCCACTTGTTTGTAGTCTAAGCCTGAAACATTTTTTCCTACAAAAACTACTGCAAGTAAACAGACGTAACTTTTCACTGATGGATCATTTCCTTGCGAGTTTCAGAACCTCATTCTTGCTTAGGGGGGTAACTTTCAACCATTGTGCACTAAGCTTGGACTTCATAGACGTTTCAAAGTACCTCCGTCCGTTCATAAATTGGACAAAAAAGTTTGAGCCAGTAATTCAGGTCAATATATATATGCGTTATTAAAGTTTAATTTGCTGCTGTGGTACTGCTGCAGAAAGTCTATGAAGTCGGCAGCAAAGTATTTTACATAATTACGATAGAAGACCTCGCATAGCATTTATAGTGCAGTGGAACAACATGTAGATAATACTGCTGCCTGAGGAGTTTTCTCCATACATCCGACGATATCATATGAAATGCATTCTTTCTTTGAGATTATGCACGAATATAAAAACCTACTTAACGAAAAATATCTGGAAACATCGCAAAAATAGCCCCTTAAAAGGCTATAGTCTGTCTCAAATTAGATGCCACCTGCAAATGCCCGCGAATAATAACGAGAGAAGTGTTTTGCAAAGAAATTTTGCGTTATCGCACATCTCAGGCGATATCTAATTTGAGACCTTAATTCAAGCATGATGTTTTGTAGCCTAATTCGTGCTCCCCTCTAGTCTGCGGGCAGGCTAGCTCCCCTCGCGCTCCTCGAGTTTGCACGCAGGCTAGGTGTTTGCTAAAACTGGGCTAGGATTGGGTCGAATAGTTAAAATTTCCTTGATCTCGTTCATAACTTTGATGGGCCTAAAGGCCTTGACACATAATCTGGTTTAACCCTAGTGCATCATGGTCGAAAGCCTCTCACATACTAAATCCTACAAAAACTAAAATGTTGACCGATAAAAATACGATGACAATAATGATAACAATACTGGTAATAAAGGAAAAGTACACCTGACAGTAGTAAGAAGTATAATATTCCAGTTTTTATTATCCAAGGCTGTTGAACCACAGCAAGAGAAAAAAGTGAAACAATTCACCGTGTACTTAGAGAAATATCTAATTTTACGACTATGTATTATAATTGTAGCGATGAAATATATTTGTGAATAGAAGGATACACAAGACCTTTCATGTGGCATACGTCTGAGGCAGTTGGCACGTTGATTTAAAGAGTTGAAACATTCAATGACAAGCTTCCTTAACGCCATGATATATGGATAAATGCTCTGCTGTACCTAGCCAAGGACTAGGCCTGGAGCTAAAAATCGCATTTTGATCTGAAAACATTGAACAGCAGCCTTATAATTTGTGATTGCGAAACCTTCCTATCCATAAGTTACCATTTGAAGTCAATTTTAGGAGCCAGTTTGGCATTTCATCAAACAACCTAACAACTTAAAGGGGCTCCGTCGTCAAAATGTAAACAAAGCAATGATTATTGCAGTTTTGTTGAAAGGTGATATCACACAGGATTTTCGTATTTTTTCAAAATGAAAGTTGCTGTTTGGGCATTAATCATTGTACTTCACTTAGGAACAAACCAAACATTCAAATCTTCTACGATTGCTCGGATGTAAGTGGATTTTTGACGGTCACTCTTTGGTGGCTTGGGTGAAGCCACCAAACAAACTGAAGAGAACAATGGATGAAAAATGGATAATCGGCAACACGTGCGAGTTTATGGATTTGTTTACTGTTTGACGACGGAGCCCCTTTAAATTCACGGAAATTCTCGAAACAATCCGTCTGTTTAGGCATTTAGATTTCCTGATAAACAGAACCGAGAGAAATAAATGTCACCAGACTCTACATGCTTCTTTTCATAGTATGCTTCAAAACGAGCAAGCAATCAAAAGAGTCAGATGTGCAAATTTTTGAAGCAATCGTAAAGACAAGCAACACTTGAGAAAACAATTTGGGCCTTGATCAACCTGCCAAAAAAGGAATTCGAAAGTCAGTCTTATAATAATTTTTTGGTTCTCTTTATCGTGATGAATAAATTGCAGTATTCCCTATTATGACATTATGCTATGAAAAAGGTAATTTCACATCCTTTCTACAGTAATTCTAAGTTGAAACATTTTATCATTGTATCAAACCTTGCAGAAAATTGCTGACATCACCTCTTGGTATACCAGCATGAAAGGACTTTCTCCATAAAAATCAACTACAACTCTACTATAATATACGACTTTATTGTCTGTGAAAACTCTCTGAAGTCTTTAAGGTCCAAAATTCTAAAAAATATCTCAAAAATGCTGAATGCAGTAGCTCTAAACCTACGACGTAAAATTCTAAAGAAAACTCTCTTTATTATACAAAATATCGTAACCGTCTCGCAGCTATGTATCTTGTGATAAAACCTACAGATTTGCAAGTGGTTTTATGAGAATTGAAGACCAGTTATTGGTCACTGACGGACATGAAAAGGTACGACGAAGACCGGTCATCGGTCACTGTTTATGGAAACTGAAGACCAGTTATCGGTCACTGACGGGCATAAAGTGGTACAACGATAACCGATAATTGGTCACTGACAGGAATAGAATAACTTATCTGGGATCTATTTCTTGTCTTTGATTGATATAACACTTTTTCACAAAATAGTTCACGCAACGATTTCTTCAACTCTTCGAATCTTGGAAGTCCTGAATACCCCAACTTTTGGAACTAAGAGTGTTCCATTTTGATATGAAAATGGAACTTTTGGTACTCTAAATTCACGAGGAATGTTGATCTCTGAACTTTGAGGAACTTTGATCTTTGCACTTTGACCTGTTTTTAAGGGGAATCTATGAATTTAAAAGTGGCTCATGCCACCTGCGCTGCAGTCAAATTTTAGCTTATCCGACACCATCATGTCCTGTTGACGTAGATCAATTATCCAAATATGGTTCGGAGTGTGTCACAGCCTACTGTCTTTGCATGGCCACCTTTATCAAAGGCTTTTATATGCTCTGGTTCCCTATAAATTGCTCGCAAAAGGACAAAACATTCGATTGTTAGGAACAAATAAAATGTTGTCCTGTTTTCAGCTTCATTACTTCACAAATGTGTATCATTTCCTTGTAAAAATATTACTTTCTTCAGCAAGCGTGAAAAACTATGTAAAACACCAATGAGATAAATGCTGAATTTTTTCTCTTATATGTTCAATCAATTCCTTCCTAGTGTGATTTGTACCACTCTGACATTTTCGCATAGGCGTAGGAGACAGGGGGCTAGCGGGGCTAGGGGGCTACAGCTCCCCAACGTTGGAAAAATCGGCAATAATCGGGCAAAAATCCGCCTTAACTCGGGCAGAATTTTTGTAAACAATGGATGTTTTGAAGGGCAGCCCCCTCCCAATTTTATCTTCCCCTACGCTCATGAATTTTCGCAAAATAATATGCTTCGCTCGTCAGCATTCTCATAAAAACCCACTCGAATCCGCAGGTGACCTCTCCAAAATAAAATAACTTAACAAAATAAAAGGCATTGTAAATAAACTTCAAAAATATGTGAAAGACATTGCACAACTATGACACGAAAGTGAACTTTGTACACCGAGGAATTATGCAAAGTAGAAGATTGAAGTAAATGAATGAAATTTGTTGCGTTTTTTGTCGAAGTCGACCGATTGAGCAAGATCGAAAAGATTTTGCTAAGGTAGCTCTAAAGATTGCTATTGAATTTTTAACATTATACAAATATTGATAGCACTGTCAGCAAGTGAAACATCGCATTTCATTACAAGCCTACTGAGACGTTTTATTACTATGATTTTGATTTTAGATAACGACAAGGTTCCCTCTGAAAGCAGCATTTCTTTCTATGGCCTGGCCTGCTTGGATTCAAACAATTATTTGGCTCGTTCAGTTTTTTATAATCAATGGAAGTTTTGTGATTCAAATTGTGAAAACCTGTTCTGTGAGAAACAAAGCTTCTGCAGTTGACTTTTAGGCTAAAGATGGCGACGAGGAACCTTTTACCAAGATGAATTACGCTCTTTAATTGAATTCCTATAGAATCACAATGATTCATAATTGTGACGCAATGCATTTGGGTGAAATGTTCCTCGTTTCCATATTTAGCGTAAAAATACAAACATAGACACTGACAAAACACAGACTCTCCGAAATAAAAGAACTCTCAACGACAACAGGAGTCTCTTGAGCTTCTGGTCATGATTTTACTTTACTTCAAAGTTCACCGTTCACAGAACTTTGTAAGAATTTTAGAATAACTTCCTTCTGCGTTTTCTAATCAAGAATTCGGTAATTTTGTTTTGGTGACCATTGTTTTTAAGACACGCGCAATTATCTAACTTTAAAAACTAACATTGTTACCTCAAATATTTCGCTGCCCATCGGCAGCCTCATCAGTGAGTAATCAAGAATTGATAGTGATAAATTTACCTGGCTGGGTGCACATCAAATCAGGTTAAACGTACTTGCTTACAAAACAACATTTCGTTGAAAAATTTGAATATTTAGAACAATGTTGAGTAGCAAGCGCTGACCTTTGGCAGTGCCTCTCTCGGTAAATAAAAACTTTTTTCGACAATCTTTTAAAATGTATTTTAAAGGAAACATTGTATGCATATTTGACCAGGCCTTTTTCTGAAGTAACTTGAAGGCTTACATGTAACAATCTTATAATATAAAACTTCATACGATCTGGTTGGATGTATAACCTTAATACAAATCCTACTGGGAGTGATTCCTATAAAGTTTGCAACCTTGCTTTCGCATTCTACAAATATGAAATGCCAAATATTTGTGCTTATTCTAACCTCTACTTAGCTGAAAAAATTGCGTATTTGCGACGACATTCGCCCACCACACAGCTTCTGACAGAAATAAAATACATTTATGGTCTTGCCATAAAATAGTTTTCACCTTAAACAATAACAAATATTCAACTTTACACTATAATGTATATCCCATGAGAGATGTATTATAAAAATTCCAACAACTTTCGTCAAAATTTATAAACTCATAAATATCACCTCGCTGTTTCCGTTCAGTAGGGCGAGTAAACATTCTGTGTAGTGTACGCTTGCGGTTCTGGGTATTCGAAACTGCCATAAACTCCCTCGTGTCCCGCGGGCATGCCTGCAGGCCATGAGACTTTGGCTACTACGGCTTGTGCAGTTGTGATTGGCNCACAGCCTACTGTCTTTGCATGGCCACCTTTATCAAAGGCTTTTATATGCTCTGGTTCCCTATAAATTGCTCGCAAAAGGACAAAACATTCGATTGTTAGGAACAAATAAAATGTTGTCCTGTTTTCAGCTTCAGTACTTCACAAATGTGTATCATTTCCTTGTAAAAATATTACTTTCTTCAGCAAGCGTGAAAAACTATGTAAAACACCAAAGAGATAAATGCTGAATTTTTTCTCTTATATGTTCAATCAATTCCTTCCTAGTGTGATTTGTACCACTCTGACATTTTCGCATAGGCGTAGGAGACAGGGGGCTAGCGGGGCTAGGGGGTTACAGCTCCCCAACGTTGGAAAAATCGGCAATAATCGGGCAAAAATCCACCTTAACTCAGGCAGAATTTTTGTAAACAATGGATGTTTTGAAGGGCAGCCCCCTCCCAATTTTATCTTCCCCTACGCTCATGAATTTTCGCAAAATAATATGCTTCGCTCGTCAGCATTCTCATAAAAACCCACTCGAATCCGCAGGTGACCTCTCCAAAATAAAATAACTTAACAAAATAAAGGGCATTGTAAATAAACTTCAAAAATATGTGAAAGACATTGCACAACTATGACACGAAAGTGAACTTTGTACACCGAGGAATTATGCAAAGTAGAAGATTGAAGTAAATGAATGAAATTTGTTGCGTTTTTTGTCGAAGTCGACCGATTGAGCAAGATCGAAAAGATTTTGCTAAGGTAGCTCTAAAGATTGCTATTGAATTTTTAACATTATACAAATATTGATAGCACTGTCAGCAAGTGAAATATCGCATTTTATTACAAGCCTACTGAGATGCTTTATTACTATGATTTTGATTTTAGATAACGACAAGGTTCCCTATGAAAGCAGCATTTCTTTCTATGGCCTGGCCTACTTGGATTCAAACGATTATTTGGCTCGTTCAGTTTTGTGTGTTTTTTTATATTCAATGGAAGTTTTGTGATTCGAATTGTGAAAACCTGCTCTGTGAGAAACAAAGCTTCTGCAGTTGACTTTTAGGCTAAAGATGGCGACGAGGAACTTTTTACCAAGAAGTATTGCGCTCTTTAATCGAATTCCTACAGAATCATAACGATTCCTCATCGGGACGCAATGCAACTGGGTAAAATGTTCCTCGTTTCCATATATAGCGTAAAAATACAAACATAGACACAGACAAAACACAGACTCTCCAAAATATAAGAACTCTCAACGACAACAGGAGTCTCTTGAGCTTCTGGTCATGAATCTACTTTACTTCAAAGTTCACCGTTCACAGAACTTTGTACGAATTTTAGAATAACTTCCTTCTGCGTTTTCTAATTAAGAATTGATAGTGATAAATTTACCTGGCTGGGTGCACATCAAATCAGGTTTAACATACTTGCTTACAAAAAACAACATTTCGTTCAAAAATTTGAATATTTAGAGCAATGTTGAGTAGCAAGCGCTGACCTTTGGCAGTGCCTCTCCGGGTAAATAAAAACTTTTTTCGACAATCTTTTAAAAAGTATTTTAAAGGAAACATTGTATGCATATTTTACCAGGCCTTTTTCTAAAGTAACTTGAAAACTTACATGAAACAATCTTATAATATAAAACTTCATACGATCTAGTTGGATGCATAAACGTAACACAAATCCTATCCAGAGTGATTCCTATAAAGTTTGCAACCTTGTCCTGCTTTCGCATTCTACAAATATGAAATGCCAAATATTTGTGCTTATTCTAACCTCTACTTAGCTGAAAAAATTGCATATTTGCGACGACATTCGCCCACCACACAGCTTCTGACTGAAATAAAATACATTTATGGTCTTGCCATAAAATAGTTTTCACCTTAAACAATAACAAATATTCAACTTTACACTATAATGTATATCCCATGAGAGATGTATTATAAAAATTCCAACAACTTTCGTCAAAATTTATAAACTCATAAATATCACCTCGCTGTTTCCGTTCAATAGGGCGAGTAAACATTCTGTGTAGTGTACGCTTGCGGTTCTGGGTATTCGAAACTGCCATAAACTCCCTCGTGTCCCGCGGGCATGCCTGCAGGCCATGAGACTTTGGCTACTACGGCNTTGCTTTCGCATTCTACAAATATGAAATGCCAAATATTTGTGCTTATTCTAACCTCTACTTAGCTGAAAAAATTGCGTATTTGCGACGACATTCGCCCACCACACAGCTTCTGACTGAAATAAAATACATTTATGGTCTTGCCATAAAATAGTTTTCACCTTAAACAATAACAAATATACAACTTTACACTATAATGTATATCCCATGAGAGATGTATTATAAAAATTCCAACAACTTTCGTCAAAATTTATAAACTCATAAATATCACCTCGCTGTTTCCGTTCAATAGGGCGAGTAAACATTCTGTGTAGTGTACGCTTGCGGTTCTGGGTATTCGAAACTGCCATAAACTCCCTCGTGTCCCGCGGGCATGCCTGCAGGCCATGAGACTTTGGCTACTACGGCTTGTGCAGTTGTGATTGGTGCATAAGCAGCTTGATAATTCCCATCATTTGGTCTTGATGTTGTCACAATGCCTGCAGAAACAAACAGGATCATTTCATAAATCACAGCAAAGGATACCTTCAAATAACTCACGGGATTCATTAAAAATTTCATTAATCAAAGCAAAGGGGACATTCGGCTGACTCGCGGAGTCCTTGGATATCTTCCTCTTTTGCAACTCTATCAAATACTCCATGATAGATCCAGCAGTGACACCTTAAAAAAGTCCTACGCTGATGATTTTTCAAATGATCAGCATCATACAGTTCTAGTGTGGACAAATCAGGTCATCTTATCAATCAAAGGAAACCTTCAGGTGGTAAAACAGTTTCTGCTGAAGGGCAACCCTCCTTAGACCAATAAAGCATGAAAATATGAATATAATTCCTAGGAATGATTCCTGTTGCAATATTTCATGATGCATTATTCTGCAACTTGCTAGGACAAGAACATCACTTATAAATTTCAGACAAACTAAATAAATCGTTCGATCACTTTCCTACAAAAATTATAAAATCT
Organism: Aurelia aurita complex sp. Pacific; assembly: GCA_004194395.1. Classification (NCBI taxonomy): domain Eukaryota; kingdom Metazoa; phylum Cnidaria; class Scyphozoa; order Semaeostomeae; family Ulmaridae; genus Aurelia; species Aurelia aurita complex sp. Pacific. Next base: position 5,747 of record REGL01000500.1, on the reverse strand, counting down.
TTTACTAGGATGGTAATAAGGTTATAGATTCTTGGAAATATAATATCTTAGGATAGGGGGAGGGGTTCTCTCCTCGATTAGTTCACCTATTGAGAGAGCTCCTCCTTTAAAAAATTCCCTGAATACAATTCATTTAGCTCCTCTTTGAATTTGTATATTGTATTAATTTTCTGTATCAATGTATTAATTTTCTATAATATTATCTGTTATCCATGTAGTTCAGTTAATTATTTGTATAGTTAGGATTATAAATTGTATGTCTAGTGAATTCAAATTATATGAAACTGAAACTGAAAAAACTGAATATAAACTGCAAAGTCGTTAGACCTACCTGGTGCTAGGGCACGAACTTGATATGGAGCAGTGGTCACCACAGGGGACAGCTGAGGTGAACTCGTCTCACCTACAATGTAGAAAAATACATTATTCTACAAAGAACCATTGATCATAGCTGACAGCAAGGCCACATATTTGGACATGATTTAAAAATGATACAGTTCTCCCTTTCTTCTTTCTCCTTTTTTCTAAGTTTCTTGCAAAGCAATGTATCTTTATCCTTAGCTTGTTCAGTCACTAAGATCTGCTCAATACGATTGATGTCAATCCATCTGCCAAATATTTCATACCCGGGTACAACACCGAAGCAAACAAAATACATTTATGGTTTTCACTGAACTTACTTATCTGGCTGATTGTGTATTCTGCTGCGTATTTCTTTGCATCTTCCAGGGTGCGACACAACTTTGGTGGCTGGTATGTTGTTCCAAGCAATGGTAGAGTAACCTTAAAAACATTTTAAGAAAAAGATGTTATGACAAGCAATAGATTTACCTTAAAATATAAGTTTTTTTAAAGGATGAAATTCATTACAAGGTCAAACCAAAAATGGATCCACAATAAGCGATCGCGTAAAATTCAAAGCCAAATTTTGAAACACAAAGAAAATTGAAAATTATTCCACATCCTTGAACAAAGAGAGCCTGGATTGCAAATTCTATTTTTCTGGCTGTCACTGATATAGCGCCGAGATATAATTGTCTTTCTCGCTCGCATACGTTATATTGGCAAGCCACGAAACATTTGGGCTGCAAATTCAGTTATCCTTACCTGAGGAAAAATTTCCCATTAGACAAATTCGGCAAATGTTGTTAACACTCATTTAAAAATCCATCCCTTTATCAGTTGGTACGGTTACCCGTATCACACTTTTAATGGCAAGAAGTTGGTGACGATGGTGTAATTTGTCTATTCAGCTAAAATGTTTTTGAGGGTCTCCATTAATATATGGGAGATCACAGTGCCCATTCAAACCATACATACCGTAAAAGCTCTATTACGCCTCTTGGGGGGCTTATTTAATTTCGGACACTCCAAAAGGGGCTTAATAGGGAAAGGGCTTAATAGAGAGGGGGCTAAATAGAGCTTTTATGGCAAGAATTCACAATAAATGTTAGCATGCTTTGTTTCTACCTTGTACAGGAAAAGTTGTCCATCACTTATAACAGTGCTGTGCAGCGTGTAAATTGGTGCTCCCCAATTATTCTTTTGGCTGAGTTCCTCGAGCATCTTAAAGAGGAAAGAATACATGATCAAAATACCATCAACTAAATCAAATACATATATTAAGCTTTTAGCTAGGAATAATTTTCACTTCAAACTACAGGTGACAACTGGAAGCGACACCAGAAGAGCGACAGATTTTTGCTTGGCGCCATATTGTAGACCTTCATAAACTATGGCTATTTTGAAGATTGTATCATTTTCCAGCCATTTGTTTAGGATTTCCAACGACTCACATTTTTAAAAATTTTCCTTGAATTCTTACGCTGCCATTTTCAAAATAATCAAGATACAAGAAAACGTCCACGGCTGATTTACAGGAAGGATCCCTTCAAGAAACACATTTCAAAGAAAGCTGCGAAAGAATCTTAAACCCTCCTTTTTAAAGATTTGAAAGATTTGAGCCCTATGGTACGCAATCCCGTTTATCTTCAGGAGAGGAATCGCTTCCAAATCTTTAACTCGGCGTAAAAAGGTGGTTGAAAAATTCAATGACGTATTCTTCTGATT
>REGL01000499.1:184949-199943 GCA_004194395.1 Aurelia aurita complex sp. Pacific | reverse complement strand
TTACCCAGTTTACCCCTGCATGCTCTGCCTATCACAGTTCTGCAAGTAATGTTTTGGAGTTCACAAAAGAGGTTGATTGGCAAACAGATTGCATTTATTTTCCAATGACTGAATAAAACCCTTATTAAGAACCTAGTTATGGAAGTTATGATATCAGGCTGCAATAGTTCTTATCCATTGGGTACAAAATGTGTATGATTTCAGGCTGTAGGTTCTTAATAAATAAAGGTTCTTATGTGCGGGTCTTTACTGTATCACACGTGTCGGTCTATGCAGTTACAAAGTATCTTTCAATGCATTGACTATTTTTTTCCCGATGCGTTTAAATTGGTCATATTGCGTCCCAAAGCCCACAAAGCAATGATTGTCTTCATGTGTGCAGCACACTGGAAAAATTCAATGGATAGCTACGCACAGAAAATTTAAAATTATACGATACTTACCTGAAAGGGAAGTTGAAGTTTGATTATAATTCTGTGAGTCATCAGCCAGGAGTGAAGGAGTTGGACGAGAGAGAGCGCAGCGCATGCGCCAGCCAGACTTTAGAGACAAAGCATTGCTGCCATGCTGGAGCGAAGGAGTTTGGGCGGGAAAATTAATTGGGTGGGCGTCCAACTCCTTCACTCCTGGCTGATGACTCACAGAATTATAATCAAACTTCAACTTCCCTTTCAGGTAAGTATCGTTTAATTTTAAATTCTATTTCGTCATCAGCCTACGTCGTTGTACGAGATTTTAGAGCAAGCATTGCAGCAAAGCTTCAAATATTTGTAAGACGAGAAAATAGAGCACAATTTCTTCAGCTCAGAAATGTAACTATCATACTTGAATATCAGCTAAAGATTCTAATAAAGTTCTTCCAAAATTAAAAGTTTGTTCAAGTGGCTTGTTATAAAGTTGCTGAGAAGTCTTTTCGCTTGACCATCCAACAGATTTGATGATATCTTGAACATTCACATTCAGTTTGGCAAGATGCGAGGTTGATGCTGATCTAAGGCTATGTGCTTTGAATTTGCTGGTGTCAACTCCTGCAGATAACAAAACTTGTTTTACCCATCTGGATATGGTATCAGTAGATACAGGGTTATGGGGTTTGGCGAATCCTAACAATAGTTGTTTCATCCCAACCTTTCGAAAGCCAGAAGTCTTTCTTATGTATTCATTAAGATGACTGACAACACATAAGTTTTCTTCATTTGGGTAAGCAATAAACTCTAACGGGTTGATGTGTTTCCCTGGGCGTGTCTGCTTAACTTTGCTATCAACATGGAAGGTATATCTATCTGCCATGACATCCATATGATCAATATAAAGTAATTTAATAGTTTGACATCTTTGGCCACTCAAGAGACACAATAAGAAAGTAGTTTTCATTGATAATTCCTTCAATGTAAGATTGGCAACCCCATGTTGTAAGCGGAAATGATCAAACACTGGTTTCAAATCCCAGATATCTTGATGTCTTGGGAAAGTGGGTCTCTGTTCAAAAATTCCTTTCATGAAACGTTTAACAATTGGGAGTTTTCCAAAGGAAATATCTGTACCAAGGTGCAAGAACGAGGAGAGTGCACTTTTAGCTGTATCAATTTTACTGTATGATGCATTCATACTAAACAGTTTAGACAAAAAATCTAGTGCTTGTGAAATATTTGGAGAGAGAACATCTACGTCATTGGCACTACAGTAAGAAACCCATTTATTCAAACTTGATTGATACTGGGATTTTGTTCCCTCTCTCCAGGAAGATAATATTATACTTATGGTTTCTGGTGAATATCCATGACTTTCAAGTTGTTTCCTGACAACAGACATATAAGAAGATACATTTCTTGTGACATGGATGTAGCTTCTCTGGAAAAATTGGAATTTTTAAGAGATATGGTCCTGGATACAACAGAACTGGTGGTTTGCACAACATTGACATCAGAACTGGATACCATGACTGTGTTGGCCACTGTGGGACAACTACTACTCCCTGCAAAATTTGGCTTAAAAAAGCCAATCTGGCAACTGCCTGCAAACTGCCTTTTTATGATATCTGCCAACAATAAACATTCTTCTTGCCTTCCTCGTGGTGCTAATCTTATGTATGCAAGCAGATGCAAAAAAACTAATTGAAAGAACCTGCCAAGCTATGTGATCCAGCTAAATTTGCAGCCTCAGAGAGAATATAGCTAACTTTGCAACAAAACCAAATGCAAATACCAAATTGAAGAAATAATGCAATCCTTCGCCAATCCTTCGCCAATCATAGCAAAGCAGTTCATCCTCAACTTAACCAAGATCTTCATCCCATGCTCAGTGGCTGTGATGAGATGGCATCCTTTGTGAAATTGTTTCGGGAGAAACAAAAATTATATGAATGAGTCCAAGGTAACTGAACTATTGATTTAGTTTTGGGTTAAACCTGACCAAATTTAAATGCAAACTGCAATAATCTCATGACAAAAATCTAGTACCAATCTGCTGTTTGTAAACTGACACACTGGTCAGCTAAAAGTTTTGAGGCGCTCTTTCTCGCAAACACTTCAGAATTTTTAATGATGTCAAGATGAATCAGATTCAGGTAGCACAAAGCAAACAGGTTGTACGTAGCAATGCGCATGAGTTTATTAAACAAGGAGTAATATATGTATTTGGGTAAAGGGTCATTTGAATTGGATTGTGCCTATTCAACCTGGAGATATTCCACACTACATGGCCTCTGTAGCGCAATTATTTTGTCCTGTTTCTGTTCTTACTCGAACAATTTTGAACTGCTCTCCTGTTCTGGATGTTTTCCTCTTTAGGAGGTATTGCATTGATATTCTTCTGTACTTCTCTCATCAAACATAACTTTATGCATTTCAATCTCGAGTTTTCTCTTGTAATCATTGGAAAGACTTTACCATTTCACTGCCGCAAGGGGTCTTCATCTGTGGATATTTTTAGCGGCTCTGATATGCTGCTTTTCTATTTTTGAGAGGGTGGCTTCGGAGCAGCTTCCCCATATCCATATACATTAGGTGGTGGCTGGAATCATTGTTTTGTAATAAATGGTAGTTGAAAGTGATGGGTACATAAAGGCTGTCTCACAGCATCCCCAATATTGTAATTCAAAAATATATCAGCGTGTAGGAAGTTACCTTTTGGACTCAGCTCTGTTCAAATTNTTCTCTTGTAATCATTGGAAAGACTTTACCATTTCACTGCCGCAAGGGGTCTTCATCTGTGGATATTTTTAGCGGCTCTGATATGCTGCTTTTCTATTTTTGAGAGGGTGGCTTCGGAGCAGCTTCCCCATATCCATATACATTAGGTGGTGGCTGGAATCATTGTTTTGTAATAAATGGTAGTTGAAAGTGATGGGTACATAAAGGCTGTCTCACAGCATCCCCAATATTGTAATTCAAAAATATATCAGCGTGTAGGAAGTTACCTTTTGGACTCAGCTCTGTTCAAATTGTGCTGTTTCCGGAGATGACATGTTAAATCTCTGAAAGCTTGATTTTCTTTGGGACAGACACAAACTTTGCAAAATTCAAGCTTTCTGTACTTCATGTACTTTTTGTCTGTGTAGGCATTTCTTAGAGCTTCATCGTTTGGGAGTTATCTCTTCCGGAATTCTTGCAATCTCACATTTGGATGCTGTCGCTTCACATGTCCAAACCTATCTTCAAAAAAAATGGGCATATTTGCTGCAACTTCTCAATCTGCAGACACCACCTTGATGTAGACATTTTGGCTTGCTCAAATGCGAGTCTAAATCATTGAGGGTTTGGCATAGGTTGAATCTAGAGGAGGGATCTTAGGCCTATCACCTGATAGGGATAGTCGGCAGCTTTACTTCCCCCACATCTTCCTATGACGTTCAGGTATCTGTCAGTCCCTGGTTTCGGTATGACTCGGGTATCATATGATGATGCCATGTTTATATCAGCCAATCAATAGAAGACAATTCAATTCAAAAACCAAAACTGAAATCGACGGAAATCAATATTTGTAGAGACATTAAATATTGCGGAGATTTTCTTTATCTTTCAGCCTACCGTAAAACGTAAACTGATTTAGGAAGCCCCTTCTGGCAACTGATTTGGGAAGCCCCTTCTGGCATGCTTATTAGCTGCAACCATTGCCTGTCCAAATTTCTTTTCTGACGAGTCAACTGAGGGAGTCTGAGTATCATCAAACATGCAGATGCAGTTGGCAAGGAATAGACATTGTCGTCTGGTAGGAATTCTACTTTTATCGTGNTATTTGTAGAGATATTAAATATTGCGGAGATTTTCTTTATCTTTCAGCCTACCGTAAAAACTTCCTGATTTTGGAAGCCCCTTCTGGCATGCTTATTAGCTGCAACCATTGCCTGTCCAAATTTCTTTTCTGACGAGTCAACTGAGGGAGTCTGAGTATCATCAAACATGCAGATGCAGTTGGCAAGGAATAGACATTGTCGTCTGGTAGGAATTCTACTTTTATCGTGACTGACACTCCAGGCTGTGGTGTTTCTCATCCGGTTGTGAAAGCCAACATTGCCTTGACTCTAGACTCGTTGTCGTCTTTTACTCCATGTACACAGAGGCTTAAAATGTCCATAAAAATTCCAGAACTAGCTAATTGCATACATTTCCTGCTTATATCTCTCAGACCAATGGTGCTCAATATTCTAATTTACTGTTTCCTATTTGTAAGACTAATGGCTCGTTTCAGTTTTCATTCATGTTCAGCAAAGTAACATTCCTTACAGTTTCACTGCAAACAGATAAAGATTCAATTTCTCAAGACCTTACATTGTAAAATGGCTAATTTCCCCATTCAACTTAACACTTTCACAAACAAGATATATCAAAATATGCATGTAAGGGGTAGCATCTTTTGACTGGTGAAGCTTTATATATCCTGTTACCCATTCTTTGGCTAAAAGTTGAAAACAATGCAATGAAACCAAGTCACTCTGAGTCCGATTTTGCATTTGGGTCATCAGCACAAGGAACTGGTCCCATAACTTCTGCAACTTCTGAGACCTAGCGTTTGGAGTGTCACTAATCTTTATCTCAGCCAATATCTTTTGCTTCTCTGGGCCTGTAAAATCTCTGTATCTGAGACGTCTCGTGTCCTTGTCTACATAAAACTTGAAGTCATGAAGCCCAAGATCCTTTGTAAAATTTTGAAAAGAGCAAATCCTTGCCATTCTGTCATCAGTTATTTTATCAAGTTTGGTACTGTTGGTTATTTTGCCCAATTGCTTTATATCTCTAATCAGCTGATAAATGAGCTGGTCAGAAATCCTCAAGAACAGGCGAAGAGAATGTGGAACCACTCTTGTGATTGGGATAACATTGAACAAAGGGGGATTCCTGCAGTTGAACGTATTATCCTTGGACTTTATTGCTGCCATGCTTGTAATCTTTTGGACAGTCCTTGCTCCTTGCATCGTGACTTGCATCGTGTCTATCATCGACCATTTTAAGGCAGTTTTGCAACGTTCTTCAGTTGGGCATTTGCACAATAAGCTTGACAATTTGGAGGAACAAGAGTCGATTCCAGACACCATGTTTAGGAATTTCAAATCACCACCAAGGCAATATTCAAGCAGCACAGTTCTACCTAAAAAGGGGAAGTCTGGAGCATATTTGCTTCTTCTAAAATATCTATTAATGATTTCTAAACTTGATCATAACTCTCTGAACCTCGAAATATAGCTATCAAATTATTTCCATGTGCACTGGCTGCATCTGGAAAGTCGGGAAGAGTAAAGGTATAATTGACCACATGAATTCTTTTTCCAAGCCATGTCCCTTCACCAGATAACTTAATTCTGATTTTCTCAGGAATTGGGAATTTCCCTGCAGCATGACGCTTCAAGATTATATCTAATAAATGGCTTTTAGATTGTTGAAAGCCAATCAAATCACCAGGCACAGGTCTGATATCGTAACAGTTATTTAACTGGTTAATGCTAGACTGTAGCCAATGCCTGCGTGATAATTTATTGCACATCATTGGTAGCTCATGGTATGCTGCATGGCTGATGCCAAAACGATCCTTAATGTAAAGAACAGAGTTTAAGTTTTGTTTCTCTATGTTTGTTTTTTTCTGCAGATGCATCTTTCTGGAGAACATATATTTATCATGAGTGGGCTACCACGATTCCTATTGCAAATATGGTACCAAATATCCTCCAAACGGTACGGATGGCATTATCAATCTTCTACTGACACTTGCGCCAGCTGTTCCATTTCCACCTCAGAGTAAACTAAATCCTCCTGCTTCTTTCAATTTGGGAAAGGCAATACACAGGGTTAAGTCAGTGTGTCGGTGGTCACCGTTTTTCTCAAAAGTAATTGTCTTCTCTCCTAGGCCAGCTTACTTCCATGAATCCTTTTCGCTAAGTTTGGGCATGAAAATTTGCTTGACATCAGGAACATTTTATATGTTCATGAATTAGATGTTCAAGGTTGCCTCTCCGGTTGCTTCCACGATTCTGATTCGTTCTGGTGGTACGTGTCGTGGAGTTTCTTGCAAAGCGGTGAATTGAAATGCTTGCTGACTGTACGGCGCAAAGGCATTTCTCGATTCAGCAGCTGAATTTGTGCTAGGCCTTGCAGGCAAACTTGCAGGATCAACAACTCAACCAACTGCAGCTGCATTTGTATCATCGACAGCCACGTTGGGAGCCCCTGGATCAGTGCTCGTGGGTACAGCGTCAAGGCTTTCAACTGAATTGTCAGAGTAAGTGATTGTCTTGCTATGGTCCTTAGAATGGTCAAGTACACAGGTGAAGCCGCCTCCTGTTACAACACAGTCTATGCCAGAATGTTTATCTATTTCCGATATAACAGTAGAAAAAAGTTGTTTCCGCTGCTGAGTTTTGACAATGGTAAGGTAAGATCGACAATGACGTAATGGCAATTACTGCAAGCATTATGTGAGTGCATTACTGCATTGAGTTAATTTGATAAAAGAATTGAAGCACCTCTCCAGTTGTCAGGTGAAAAGGAGTGACATTTGTTTCCCTTCCACTAAGAACTGGAAATTACCTTTGCTACAGTTTGCGAATTGAGGTGTGTTTCTTGCAGGAATACAATATCGTGTTTGCTTCGGTTTAAACCCTGGAAAATGGCCCCACACTTTAGTGGGTTATTGAGGCTATTCACATGAATGCTTACAATACTGGCCATCGCAAAGAGAAAACATTGAAAAGGAGTATACCACACAAGTTCCCGTCTGGTTAAAGTCCCTTTCTGGCAATTGCTTTGCCTTTTTTCTTTGGGTCTCTCTTTGGTTTTGGACTTTCGTTCTCCAGTTTGTCTTTAGTTGGTATTTCTTGTCTTGTCCGTTTGGCACTGGATTTGACTAGCTCTGCCTTCATTTTGTGTAATTTTGGGAGGTAAGTTATTGTTTCTTTGCACTTTTCATGTGTGTTGTAAATTTGGCTTTCGTTGATGACGAGATCCTCTCCAGTTACAGTCTCAGATTCGCTTTTGTCCTCTGACGATTTGATCCTTGGTGTCGTTTCGGCAGCAGCTTCTTCATTGGTTTCTTTTTCCATCTCTTTTCTTAAAAATTACTTACGAAACTTGGTTGGAGCATGCGCAGTAAGATTGAAAAAGCAAATGTGTCACAATTTGTTTGCTATTATTCATCATCTCACTGCTGTTACATTTCATAAAGAACTATTGAATAAACTGCCTGCAAAATACTTGTTTGGAAACTAATTACAATTACATTTCATAAAGAACTGTTTAAGAAAAACTGCCTGCAAAATATTGCTTTATAAAAGCTGCCTGGGAACTTTGTTCCGGCTTTCCCATGTTAATACACGCCTGAGTTTTACTTGGAAGCCTGGAGAAATTGAAAAACCTCTCTGCTCCACTCAAAAACAGCCTATTTCAATTATTCAACTGTTTTCTAATTGTTGGGGAACTTTTGCGTACTTTATCTATCAAAACACGCATTTTCTATGAGTTTCAAGGACCAACACGAAAGAAAAATACTGCCAGAATTGTAGATATTTGTAGCTTGCCTACACAAAAGAAAAATGGTCTGGAAATGATGCATTCAGGGGATGTATCCTGCCTTTTGTGTAAAATCTTAGACATTGAATTTTGACATTGACTTGAATAATGCAAATGTCACAAGTGGACACCATGACTCAAAATTTCCTTCCAATTCCGCACAGAGAGTAGCAGTAAATTCAATAACCATCTGTCTTAGGCTGTCTCCGATATGTTGCCTGCTTAGGTGAATTACTCTGCGAATACAAATCCAGTTTGAAAATGCGAGGTCACAAAATTAAAGTTAAGATCTCATCTATACCATGAACTGGAAATTAAAATTTATGAAACAAAGCCTCCTTTGCAGGAACTGTTCAAACGCTTATATTTTTGGGACACATGGTGTCTTAACACCAAATGATGCTTCCCTACCACCAAAAATCTGCTTTTAGACATCTTCCCAAGCTGAAACGACACGTTTTTTCTTTTGAGACCTTGAATCTTTCCGTTGCTATATATTGAAATTCCTTAAAACAATCCTTGTTTTTAATTTCCTCAGAAACTTCATCATGGTAGCCGCAATGCAAGGTTCTAAACTTCATTTGAAACTTTTGTATTTATGAAAATGTAAGTGGTTGACATGATTTGTTTGTGGGAATGATGCAAACATTTGGTTACCTAAATGACCAATTGAATTTTGGTGGAACCTATCCTACAAGGGAAACACCATGCTTTTTAAAATAATAATTGTAGTTATCCGTTCACTTTGCTTCATCCTCTGTTATCAAATCATAAAGCAATACAATACGATGCATTTGCCACAAAATATACATTCAAATTCATAGGAACCCTCTTTCAATCGTCTGAAGTTAATGTCAGAGTTCATCAATGCTTTGCATGAATATACTTCTTCTTCGTAAGAGGACAGTGTTTTCATCATGGCGAATCTCTTTGTCAGTTCAAATCCTGTCTTACTCTTTCCGCACACGAGGGTGGACAAATTGGAAGTGTATATATGAGAGGGAGACGCCTCAAACTGATAAATTCTCCAAGTCAAGCTCTTGCCAATTCCCAAATTTACCTTGATTGGCTAGCCATTTAGCCATGAACACATTCTTAGGATAAATCTGTTTGTAATGGATTGTTTTCTCTGACAACTCCATCCCAAAGAGCCATCTCTTTATGAACCAATCTGTCGATATAAAGATAACACTAGTCNTATTTCGATGTTTCTTGTTCCCTTGAGGTTTCCTGTTTGTCCCATCTCACTGTCTGATTCTGTCCCATCTATTAAACTTGTTTACCATTATGTTTCTTGTTCCCTTGAGGTTTCCTGTTTGTCCCATCCCACTGTCTGATTCTGTCCCATCTACTAAACTTGTTTACCATTACGGAAAAACACTGGAATCGCTCTTGGACCATTCCCTGGAGGCATCTTACCATTTTGCTGGTGCACTATTCCTTTGGGAGCGACCCGTAGCTTGGTCTCTCCTAGCAGCAACAGCAACAGCACAAGAGTCTATCCTCTATCTCCTTGCTGCTATCCTCAATGAAATTGTCTCCTATATTTGGAAGTAATGCCTTATTTTACCCCAAAGTTGTTTTGTTAAATCGTATTGAGAATAAGTGACAAGAAATATTGCTCACGCCATTACTGATGTTTTCAAATAAATAAATGTTGTCCCAAAGTTACTACTTTTCTATCTACGTTCTTCAGGCCCGTTGGAAGAGCTGTCATTTTTATATTACGCGATTCAAAAAAATTCTATTTCCTCGTGAAATTGACGTCCTATTTTCAACATTTTCCCGAAAGGCCCTAATCAGCCGAGATCCTTTGGTTCTTTAAATGGCAGATTTTCAGAAAACGATGTGTTTTCCAGCAATCTAAAAGGGCGTGGTCATAAACATTTTTGCCAGGGGCAAGCCCTTGGACCCCATTTTTGCTCGCTACGCTCGCATCAAGTTCTAGCCCCCCTCCCAATGTAAATTTAGTTCCGACAGGCCTGGCTCTCACAGTGCATTATCTTGAAATCTCTTGTTTTGCTCTCATTGCTGACTTGCCGCAACAACTGGAGCGATAACGACAACACGCCAAAGGTAACGGGACTTATGTAATGAGTCTATGCTTTTGGTTCCAGTGTCAAGCAAGGAGCCCGCATCTACTAGTTGCCCCGGGGCCCGCCCATGCTATCGGCGGCCCTGTGGACAATGTTTGAAACTGTTGCATGACCAACTCTAAATGAAAAATATTTTGACTGTTGTGACTCTCCAGTTGCCAAATATCTTAAACATATGCAAAGGCGTTCTGCTGGTGAAATGGGTGCCCTTGACCTGCAACCCTCTTTCTTGATAAAAGGTGCAACCATAGTCAACAAATGCACAAATCTTTCAAATCTTTTTTATCGTGATTTGCCCAGTCCTAGGGCGTTTCCTTACTTTTAAATAAATTTTGTTGCACAACCTGACCATTTAGGGCAAGGCCTCTCTAACACTGTCTTCCTCGCTAAGTGACAGGTCCTTCTGGAGAGGTCTCACAAAGCATGATGCAGCTCTGAGGCTGGATTCACATTGCAAATATATGCTTACAATACTTGCCATCGCAAAGAGAAAACATTGAAAAGGAGTATACCACACAAGTTTCTGTCTGGTTAAAGTCCCTTTCTGGCAATTGCTTTGCCTTTTTTCTTTGGGTCTCTCTTTGGTTTTGGACTTTCGTTCTCCAGTTTGTCTTTAGTTGGTATTTCTTGTCTTGTCCGTTTGGCGCTGGATTTGACAAGCTCTGCCTTCATTTTGTGTAATTTTGGGAGGTAAGTTATTGTTTCTTTGCACTTTTCATGTGTGTTGTAAATTTGCTATTATTCATCATCTCACTGCTGTTACATTTCATAGAGAACTATTGAATAAACTGCCTGCAAAATACTTGTTTGGAAACTAATTACAATTAAATTTCATAGAGAACTGTTTAAGAAAAACCACCTGCAAAATATTGCGTTATAAAAGCTGCCTGGGAACTTTGCTCCGGCTTTCCCATGTTAATGCACACCTGAGTTTTACTTGGAAGCCTGGAGAAATTGAAAAACCTCTCTGCTCCACTCAAAAACAACCTATTTCAATTATTCAACTGTTTTCTAATTGTTGGGGAGCTTTTGCGCACTTTATCTATCAAAACACGCATTTTCTTTGAGTTTCAAGGTCCAACATGAAAGAAAAATACTGACAGAATTGTAGATGCATTCAGGGGATGTATCCTGCCTTTTGTGTAAAATTTTAGACATTGAATTTTGACATTGACTTGAATAATGCAAATGTCACAAGTGGACACCATGACTAAACATTTCCTTCCAATTCCGCACAGAGAGTAGCAGCATAATTCAATAACCATCTGTCCTGGGCTGTCTCCGAAATGTTGCCTGCTTAGGTGAATTACTCTGCGAATACAAATCCAGTTTGAAAATGCGAGGTCACAAAATTAAAGTTAAAGGCACACTGTCGTGGCACTGATTGGATAAATAAGACAATACAAAAGAATAGAATTAGGCAAGCTTCAGCAATTACGCTGTACACTGAAATTCATGAAGGTCATAACGATCTGACTCCCATTATTCTCGAAACAAAGTATGGCACACGAGCACAAAGGCTTGGTAATTATTCAGAGGCCAGGTTGTTTGTTATTTCTTTCAACATTACGATTGACCAATCACAGCCACGACAGTGTGCCTTTAAGATCTCATCTATACCATGAACTGAAAATTAAAATTTATGAAACAAAGCCTCCTTTGCAGGAACTGTTCAAACGCTTATATTTTTGGGACACCTGGTGTCTTAACACCAAATGATGCTTCCCTACCACCAAAAATCTGCTTTTAGACATCTCCCCAAGCTGAAACAACACGTTTTTTCTTTTGAGACCTTGAATCTTTCAGTTGCTATATGTTGAAATTCCTTAAAACAATCCTTGTTTTTAATTTCCTCAGAAACTTCATCATGGTAGCCGCAATGCAAGGTTTCTAAACTTCATTTGAAACTTTTGTATTTATGAAAATGTAAGTGGTTGACATGATTTATTTGTGGGAATGATGCAAACATTTGGTTACCTAAACGACCAATTGAATTTTGGTGGAACCTATCCTACAAGGGAAACACCATGCTTTTTAAAATAATAATTGTAGCTATCCGTTCACTTTGCTTCATCCTCTGTCATCAAATCATAAAGCAATACACCACAAAATATACATTCAAATTCATAGGACCCCTCTTTAAATCGTCTGAAATTAATGTCGGAGTTCATCAATGCTTTGCATAAATATACTTCTTCTTCGTAAGAGGACAGTGTTTTCATCACGGCGAATCTCTTTGTCGGTTCAAATCCTGTCTTACTCTTTCCGCACACGAGGGTGGACAAATTGGAAGTGTATATATGAGAGGGAGACGCCTCAAACTGATAAATTCTCCAAGTCAAGCTCTTGCCAATTCCCAAATTTACCTTAATAGGCCTTTCCCATAATTACGTCATCACCCGAGTGGCGCGCATTGCATCATGGGACCTGTAGTTAAAAATCCGATCTCGTGTTGTGATTTGTATGGAGTTGTAAGGAAGTGTGCGGAAGTAAGTGGTTTAACGTGATAGATATTGAAGAAAAACATGGAAAGATCTACTGAATTTACCGATGAGTATGTCCCTAATTAAAAAAAAAGCTCTAGTCTGAGGATCGGTGCGACAGAATTGCAGATTCGAAAAGTTTTAGCGGAGGAAGAGGACGAATGTTTAACACGGCCTAACATCAACATGGCATGGTCAACGTGAACCAAAATAGGCAAAGAGAACTAGAGAGAAATCGAGAAAGGAAAGCTGTCGTTGGGGGATTCAGATGCTGTGTTCCTGACTGCTTTATCAAAAGAAGACAGAATCCAGAACTTTCATTTTACAATCTTCCCAACGGAAAGAGTGCAGAAAAGCAGGAACTATACGAAAGAAATGGTTGCACACGAAAGGATTTCAAGGGCCCAGGTTTTACTTTGACATTTTGGCATAATATATCTGTTCTTTGATTTATTTGTGGCCCTCTTCTGCCCTTTCTCGTTTTTAGGTTTTGGCACAATAATGGGAATATCATCCTTGTATGTTTTTTGCCCCCAAACGAAATGCTTTGAACGCATTCTGTGTCCCTCCCAACCCTGGCTCCTTGAAATCCTTTCGCGAAATCATGTGCAACCATTTCTTTCGCAGTTCCTGCTCTTCTGCACTCTTTTCGTTGGGAAAATTGCAAAATGAAGGTTCTGGATTCCGTCTACTTTTGATAAAGCAGGCAGGAACACAACATGTGAATTCCCGAACGACAGCTTTCCCTTCTCTTTGCCCATTTTCGTTCACGTTGACCATGTCATGTTGACGTTAGGCTGTGTTGAGCATTCGTCCTCTTCCTCCGCTAAAACTTCTCGATTCTGCAATTCTGTCGCACCGATCCCCGGACAGAGTTTTGAAAAAAGCTAGGGACATACTCACCTGTAAATTCAGTTGATCTTTTCATGTTTTTCTTCAATATTTATCACGCTAAACCACTTACTTCCGCACGCTTCCTTGCAACTCCATACAAATCACAACACGAGATCAGATTTTTAACTACTAGTCCCATGATGCAATGCGCGCCGCTCGTGCTATGACGTAATTATGGGAAAGGCCTATTGGCTAGCCATTTAGCCATGAACACATCCTTGGGATAAATCTGTTTGTAATGGATTGTTTTCTCTGACAACTCCATCCCAAAGAGCCATTTCTTTATGAACCAATCTGTCGATATAAAGACAACACAAGTCTGTCAATGTAAATTGAAAGTTTTTCCTCATCCATTGCATTTAGTTCACTGAACACAATCCAGAGAACCTAAATCTTAGGACTACGGAAACGAAACCAAGTGTTTTATGTTTCTAGCACCCTTCCGGCCCCTCTCAAACAAGGCCTGAATAAAGCCACTGACACTGAAGTGTAGTAGTGTGTACAAAAGTAATGCCACTTATTTTTAAAGTTTAGGAAGCTTAGAAATTTTGGCCTACAGACATGGTTTACCTATTTCCACAGGCATGGTACAATAGTTCAATGTAACAAACAAATAATAGAGTGTGTGCATGTGTGTATCTTTATTTTGATTCCATTATTTACAGGTAGTTAACAATGTATACACTTCTTAGAAATTAGACGATAATGAACAGTACCGTCGCCGTTTTTGTCTGAGAATAACTGGTATTCTGTTACCTCAAAATGAGAAAGAATCCTCAGAAAAATGCACAAAGAAAGTGATGGATGTTTTCGCCGAATTAGAAGTGGACATTTCTGAGGATGGAATAGATAGAGCACATCGCGCTGGGAAGAAAATCACGGATGATGATGGAACCGAGGGTCAGGCGATGATTGTTAAGCTCAATTCTTGAAGGATAGAGTCGCAGTTTACCATGCACGAAAGAAACTCGACGATAAACGCATCTACGTTGACCTTACCTTTAGACGAGCAAAGCTACTCAAGCTTGCCCAGACATTGGTGAAATCGAATCCAAATATTGAGTTTGCATTTGCTGACATCAAAAAATCAAAAACATGCATTTGCAGGTTTCAATTTTTTAATACAAAAGAGGAGCTCTCGACTATAGTATGATGAGAATTTTTCTGTTTTCTTCTTGACTTGAGTTTTCTTTTTCTAATTGGTAATGTTTAGCTTAGGGCCGTTTTCCATTCGGTGGAGATTCCGCGCGGAGGAAACTATCTTGATTACACGGGTTGGGCTCCGTCCGCGCGGGAAAGTTCCGCTGACTTGAAAAGGCCCTGCGCTGCGATTCTCATTGTTTTTCCCGAATAAAAAACCCAATTCACATGGCAATTTGAGTTTGAACCGCTTCCTAAAAGTGTTCTTATCAAAATTATTGCAGCTTTTTTCCAGTGAGATTATAGAATAGAGTATCTCCCATGACTATACAAACATGAATATTTACCGTTCTGCTACAATCCCCAAATGCATTGAATTAAATA
>REGL01000499.1:157316-173453 GCA_004194395.1 Aurelia aurita complex sp. Pacific | reverse complement strand
TCGAAATTTAGATACCAGTCATTGGTACACTTTAGTAAGCATGTCAGTACGGAGTGAAAAAGCCTGAAACCCGACTGGTCTGAGTAGAAAAATTCATTCTCAGTGAAATAATTAAATACCTGATCGAATACTATCTTTTCAAATAATCGTGAAACTATAGGAAGCACAGAAATAGGTCTATAGTTAGATCTATCTTCGGTGGAGCCATCTTTGTAGATAGGTGAGACCCTCGCAATCTTCCAGTTTCCTGGGAATCGACCTTGTGAAATGGACGTATTGAATATACTACACAATGAAGGTGCAAGAACAGGCATCCCAATTTTGAGAAATGAACTTGATATACCGTCAATGCCAGAACTATGAGATGTTTTAAACTTATTCATAATTTTGCCAAGTTCGTCAGGGCGAATCATTTGAAAGTGAAAGCGCGCATGGTTTTCGTTTATTGAATAATCCCCATTGAGAAGTGGATTTTCTGCGTTTGGTATCTTCGAACTAAGTTTGCCACCAATCTTGCAAAAATAGTCGTTCATAGAATCTGCGATTTCACTGCTTTTTGTCAGGCAAGTCTCATCAACCACTAGGGAAGAGATATTGGTCGTTTTGGAATGTTTATTAATTAGCTGGTTAATGGTTTTCCAAGTTTCTTTCATGTTACCCTGACAATTGGCAATTCCTTGTACGAGGTGTGTTCATTCCCAGTACTGTAGAGTAATTGGTGTCCTGTGATCCAGTACAGAGAATGTTCCAGAATTGTACCGACCAAGCAGTACACAGAGTCAGACTTCTCAAGGTCAAGATGACGCTATGTATGAATAACTTTGGTTTCAAATTCCGCTGTTGATGTAATAAGAGATCAACTGTTATACGAGTTGGCCATAGGCAATCAGACAGCGTGGTTTTTGATTGGTCAACACTAAGAGACGTTAGAATTTGAAAATCGTTGTAACTAAAGATTTCTTATG
Source organism: Aurelia aurita complex sp. Pacific (assembly GCA_004194395.1). Taxonomy (NCBI): domain Eukaryota; kingdom Metazoa; phylum Cnidaria; class Scyphozoa; order Semaeostomeae; family Ulmaridae; genus Aurelia; species Aurelia aurita complex sp. Pacific. Next base: position 172,488 of record REGL01000499.1, on the reverse strand, counting down.
ATATACACAGATTAACAGGACTGGTTCACAGGACACCAATTACTACTGCGGGTACACACACTTCCTACAAGTTAGGCGCCCTTGGTCTTAGTTATGGACTTCAAAGGTGTGTTCTCTTTTAGACATGTGTATTGTTATTGTCATCTGAGAACTATGGATGGTACCCAGTTGCTATTATGGTAGAAAATTATGCACAAAATGGGGCAACTGGCAGATTGGAACGACAGAGCAGTGTGCCGATGCAATTTACCATCTTTGTCAGTGGATCTCATCATAATCATTCTGATAGTAAGTTTTTCAGTTTGTATTTCTCTTTTCAATTGTTTCAACCGTGGACGACACAAAACCAGCGTGTATCAAAAAAGGCTACCGGCAGAAAAAATTGAATTTATCTGGAACGAAAAGTCTGACACAAATAAGATAGTGATTTTCTGGAAGCTGGACTATTGTGCCTTCATTTGATATAAAGTTTTTGAAAAATGGGTTGCTGGGGAATAGACGATTGCGCTAAAGATGGCGGCGAGGAATTTTTTACCAAGATGCACTGCGTTCTTTAATCGAATTCCTATTGAATGTTTGAAGAATCTTTATTAGAACGCAATGCATCTTGGTAAAAAATTCCTCGCCGCCATCTTTAGCGCAATCGTCTATTGCTAGCGACAAGGCGAAGAAGTCGGACCTAGCTGGCTTGGTAAAATCAGACAGTGATTTGTATATCGCAAACACGAGCGACGATATTATTTCAGACAAGGTTTTAGCAGGAATACTAGCATCTTCGTGTCTGCCAGGTAAGCGTGAATTAGATGAATTAAATATGTAGAAACAGGTTTTGTTGCCTATGTTCAATCAGGGAGACTTGAATTGAACCTCAGCCTCATGATTTCTCAAAATATTTATTGCTTGGTTAGTGTGACAGAAATTCTAGTAGTGTACTGTGTATAGAGCAATTTGAATGGGATGTTAGTGACTGAATATAAGTTGATTTAGATGCTAATGTTAGTTTTGTAGCATCAATTAATATATTTAGTTCATCAGAATAGGCCTTTCTGTGAATCGTGGTGTAGCAATAGTCATTACGCAGAGTTCTTGTTTTCGAAAGGTTTTTATCAATAACTGTGTTAGTTCTCTCGATAAATAAACCATTCATTTTATTTCTCAAGCATTTCAATACTATTTCTTTTATCACACAACCTTTTTTCTTTTCTTTGCGTAACCCAAATCGAGTCTCCAGGACAGCCACAAACACCCCATGATAAGTTTAGCTTTGCCTTTGATTAAGAATCTCGGGTGGTTTTCCATCAGAAAACTGATCAATTTTGAACTAGTTAGATGGTCTATAGATCCCTGAACGCCTTGTATCTGAAGCTACTGACCGTTAGCTGAGGAATTCGAAAACAGGCCTTAGAGAACCTTTACTGAGAACATGAACTGGAAAGAGGTGTTAAGGTCTGGAGTGACCTAGATCATGGTGTCAAAAAGCGTCCTCATCCCTCTACACATTTCGTAGAAAATATAAAGCCGAATTATGACTCATCTCCTTTTTTCTTGCTCGTTTTGTCAAATATTATTGTAAATAGGACTATATTATGTATTCAATTATTATCAAAGTTTATTTTAGCATGGCTTCCTGTAAAACAGTATGTAAATATTGAGTGGATTGCCATGGATAAAATTAAAAACTTAGATGAATTTGTAAGTGTTACTGTGCAACCTCTTCGTGCTGATTACAAGATTCTTAACATGCGTCTGAAGAAACTACCTACATTCCTGCAGCTTCCATTCGCCCTCTCATCTTAGAAGATACTGTCCATGCACTCGGAGCCGTCAGAAATGGTGTGATGTAACATTTTAGGATTCGTATTTCCATTCTCATTCTTAGGGCCTGTCTATATGAGTGCTGTGGTTTCGAAAGGGATCAATAGAAAACTTAAGTTCGTTTAAATAGAGAAGCGAGCAACCCCAGTAATCGAAATCTCAATTAAAATTGCCGACATCTCGGCAGGAGGATTGAAAACTATGCCATGCAAACCATGCAGTCCAGCCATGGAGACGCAAATGGAGACAAGCATGTGTTAGTCTTTGGTCTTTGCTGTCTCGGTAAGCGGACTGGGACTTCTCCTCATAAACAAAAGTAAAATAAGGTCGCTTACCGAGCCGGCCCCTTTTGCTGGGCTCATATCAACAGGCCTTTTATCATAAATTCCCCTGGTATCTCATTGAAATTATGAATATTCAAATTTTAGCTCCTGCCTCGCTTGACCTTTATGGTAATGGCATGACGAAATGTGATAAGAACATAAACATCACCATCTCATCTCGTATGATACAAAGTGACGGATGCAAGGACTACCAAGTTCTATCAGAAGCTGATCGAAGTGTGACGTACAATGGCAGAAGATCAGATAGATGCGACAACGAGCTTTATGGTTGGTATCGCTTTATGGGACAAGCTGGAAACAGGCTGAGCAACGTCTGCCCAAATTCAGGAAGTTCTTCATTCAAGTGTGGCACTTTTCACCAAGGCTGGATTCTATCAGGGGCTTTGCCGACGGTTTACCAAGGTTCGTTGCAGCTGTTGATTTACAGTTTAGTTGAAAGGCTTTCTTTTGAGATCATGCATGGTCATTTTAAGCTATGAATACCATCCGAATACAAAAGTAAACGAAAATTTCGAATCCTACTGGATGTCTCAGAAGCGGTATACAGATTTGGTTTGATGCATCGATGTGAATTTAGCTTTAATCAATGGCTAGATCTCTTCCAAGTGTTCGAAGTTTCTTGTAAAATGGGAAACAGAGGACTGTCTTGAATGATGAAGCTTCCACCTGGGGACATATTTCTGTTGCCGTTCCGCAAGGCTCGATTTTGGGCTCCTTGTTTTTTTCTTAATACATATAAACGCTCTGACACAGAATTTGAAGTGCAATTTGAAACGTTTTGCAGATGACACATCACTTTTTACGATTGTATAACATCCTAACGTAGCTGCTAGCGAAATAAACAATGACCTGCATCGTATTACATTGTGGGCACATGACTGGAGAATGTCCTTAAATCCGGATTCCCGAAAGCAAGCTGTTGAAGTACTCTTTTCAAGGAAGAATATGAAAATTGATCATTCTGTGATGCTCTTAAATGATGCAACCGTATCGACAGTGCATCAGATCGATTCTAATTTTTCCAAAATTTTCCTTGAATTTTTTCAAAACTGATTAAATTGCCACCATTTTGAAAAAAATCAAGATATCAAACAATTTCCACAGTAGATTTACAGGAAAGTGCCATACGTTCCTTTCAAGTCATTCAATGCAAAGAAAAATGCCATAGTATTTTACACCAACCTCTTTAAAGATTTAAAGGTTTGAGCCAAGCCCAATGCTTGTATAGCCAATTTCGAAGGCACCATTTTGTAACGGCAAAATCAACACCTTTTCAACCGTAAAGATTGCAAAGCAGATTTTGTCAAAACATTCCAGGCCTAGAAGCACTTGAGGTGGTACCTTAGCAGGGCTCCGTTTCCAAATTTCGTTCGAAATGGCGATTTTGAAGTTTTTGATGACAATATCACACAGACGTTCACCTATTTTTTGAAAATGAAAGCATCATTTTGAAGATACTAGGTAGATCTTTGTACTTCACGGAGGAAAAATGCAAACATTCATATCTCTTACGATTGTTTGGATATAGATGGATTTTTAACGAGGATTTTTAGTGGTTTGGGTGAGGCCAACAATCAAACTTTTTTTTTTTTTTTTTTTTTTTTTGATTCTAATTTTTCCAAAATTTTCCTTGAATTTTTTCAAAACTGATTAAATTGCCACCATTTTGAAAAAAATCAAGATATCAAACAATTTCCACAGTAGATTTACAGGAAAGTGCCATACGTTCCTTTCAAGTCATTCAATGCAAAGAAAAATGCCATAGTATTTTACACCAACCTCTTTAAAGATTTAAAGGTTTGAGCCAAGCCCAATGCTTGTATAGCCAATTTCGAAGGCAGCATGTTGTAACGGCAAAATCAACACCTTTTTAACCGTAAAGATTACAAAGCAGATTTTGTCAAAACATTCAAGGCCTAGAGGCACTTCAGGTGGTACCTTAACAGGGCTCCGTCTCCAAAGTTCGATCAAAATGTCGATTTTGGAATTTTTTGATGACAATATCACACAGACGTTTACCTATTTTTTGAAAATGAAAGCATCATTTTGAAGACGCTAGGTAGATCTTTGTACTTCACGGAGGAAAAATCCAAACATTCATATCTCTTACGATTGCTTGGATATAGATGGATTTTTTAGTGGCTTGGGTGAAGCCACCAAGCAAACTGCAAAAAAGAATGGAGAACAATGCCCACGTGTGGTGTTATCAGATTTGTTTATGCTTTGGCGACGGAGCCCCTTTAAGGTGGGAAAATGACAAACTTATCCCCACGAGATGCATGTACCAAGAGTGATATTTAATCGCGATGTGAATTTAGCTTCAATCAATGATTAATCATTCCCAAAATGTTCCTCGATAGTTAAAGGGAATGTCAGCATATAAAAGTGGCTGAAGCCACTTGCGATCAAAATCTAGCCTATCAGATATCAGTATTTCCTGTTGACGTAGATCAGTTACCCAAATACGATGCGGCACGTGCGATAGCCTACTGTCTTCGCGTAGCTATTTTTATCAAGGGCTTATATGTGCTTAGACTCCCTTTAACTTGAATATAGATACCTCATTTGTTGGTATCGGTGCTTTGAGATCAGAAATATCAATCTTGAAAGCTCAAATTTGCGTCCACGTGCAAACCAGGCCTTTTGCTTTTTGGTCTGTGCAAATTCCTGAAGCACATCGAAATTAAGACCAGAAATCAATGAAAAATTAAGAAACTGCCGAATGAGTGACTAAATGGTGACTTTTGGACAACAAAATAACTCAAGATCTAATATTGTTCAAATGTTATCAAGGATATCGTTAATTTATTTGCTGTGCCTTAAGAATTTGCTTAGACCAAAAGGCTAAAGCTCTGGTTTGCAGGAAGAGGCAAATTTGAGCTTTTCAAGATTAACAAGTCTGCTTTCAAAGCTCAAATACAAACAAACGAGGTACCTATGTTCAAGTTAAAGGGAATAGACATAGCTATATCGATAAGCTGCTATAAATAGTCTGAAGAAACGCCCACAAACCCATTGTTTCTTCCGCCACACAATGACACAGCAGGTGTAAAAGTTGTCAAATACAAAAGATTCTATTTTGAACTTGGCCCGGGCCAGCTTTTAACTATGTCGATTCCCTTTAACTATCGAGGAACATTTTTAGAGTGATTAGACATTGATTGAAGCTACATTCACATCGCTGGAGTCAAACAAATCCGTATACATTTTTTGGGACACCCGGTAAATTAGGCCATATTTACTGAAATGTCAGTCATGTGATAAATAACCCAAGTAATAAGCCTAACCTTGAAGACGATAGATTGTGTTCTCAGATGGTATGCATCAAGTTAATTTAAAATAATTATTTCCTGAAGGATCTCGAATAAAATTGGGTTGCGTTTTTTCTTAAACATCCTGTATAATTTACAAGAATGTTTACTTTGTTTATCAGTACGCTATCTTCAGTTTTGATTTGTTGACGTATGCATGTTTGATGTATACCGAAAGAACCAGAAGAAGTTCCCACTTCTGAAACTTCATAGCATCAAGAGTACTGGATGGGTTGGAATAAATCAATATTTGCTTGACAGCCAAAGGATCTAAATAGTTCTGTGATTTTTCTCGCCTTCAAACGAGCACTGGAAAAATTGGTAAATCCAAGTTTATAAAAATTTGGTGGTTGCAAAACGACTGAAAAAGGCCTGACATATTTTATCAAATCATAAAAGACTCCTAGCTCAGAACAATAAAGAAAATGCAATTTCACATGGATGAGAGCTATTGTTTGCACATTTATTGCCATGGGATTGAAATTCTTTAGTATAGAGGAGTGACACGCCTGTGTGTATTGTTCTGTGTGAGGAGAGCCCGAATGATTTGATTAAGTGTTTTAGGCCCTTTCCCAGTCCGTTTGCAACCATGAATTTTTTGTAAAATTGAATTTACTTACATTTGCAGTGCTCCTAAGAAGACGAGAAAAATCACAAAATTCACTTTTATCCTTCGCTTTTAACTATAATTTGAATCATTCAAATCCATGAAGTACTTGTGGTACCATGAATTTTCGAAAGTGGGGAATTTTGTCTGGCTCAACCGGTATATCGTTAGCTATTTTGTAGATAGTCGAATTCAAATAGAATTACAACAGCAACAGCAACTCACATGCACGTGCTTGAGCATCAAATTATTTATCCGATTTATCGAGTTTATTTCGACGAGGAGAGCAAACGAAAAGTGCTCGAATTTTTCTTTTGTGTTTTTCAGGTGTTATGAATAGAACTGTGTGCTTCTCAAAGTACGGATTTTGCTCATGCTCACACAACAAATCTGTAATGATAAGGAATTGTGGAACTTTCCATGTTTATTGGCTGGATGGCGTTCCTATTTGCAGCGCACGTTATTGTGGCATTCAGGGTAAGATATAATGTTGTCGTAGTGTTCTTTTCAATTTTCGTTTACATGTTGTTGTTGTATACACTCATTTTTTTCATAAGAAACTGCTTATAAGAAACGGACAGTATCAACCTTTGGAAGGCCATGATAGACCAAGACCAATTTTGAAGTTCCAGACCTTAAACTTGAGCAAGAATTCAAAATTAGATCAATAAAATTGGCTCCTTGATATGAGTACTTCTTTGCATTATATGACCAGCCATGAAAATGGGATGGCAATCTTTATTTCAGATAAAAGTTCAACTGTATCATGCAGCACAAACTACATGAGAATCGACCTCGATCGAAGTTATTATGATGCATCATTGTATTCAAGCATTACACTGCGCAATCCATCATGTTCTGCTACTACTACATCGCTGTATATCACACTGGGAAGTGTACCAGGAGTTTGTGGCTCAATTCGAAAAGAGACGTCCTCTCATATCGTGTTCGAAAATGAAGTTGTTCTCACAGCAAAGACATCTAACAGCATCATCTCACGTGATTTGGATCAGAAGGTCACGTTCCAATGTCTTTTTAATAGGAATTATCAAGTGAGCTCAGGGGGATATCAACCAATGTCATCTGTCAATTCCACTGAAAGTATGTATTGATTTTGAATATTAATAAAAAACACTCATTTCTAGCTACAGAAAGTACCGGGTGTCCCAAAAAAAGGACTCCTGTTTAAAAAATCACCAAAAATTGATCATCAAACCTTTCATAAAATTTTCTTTTTGAATTGCTTTGTCAAAAACCCAAAAATATTCACAGATGATGAAATGTCGTTCTTTTGTGTAGCAAGGTAGAAAAAATACACGTTTGAAAAACCTTATTTTGAGCCATAGTTTTTAAGCAAAATACTCAATCTTGCCTAAGAGTCAAATTTTTCAGATTTTTTATCGTCATTGAAGTCTCCAGTGATAGCGTACATTTATTTCTGTCATTTATTATCAAACAAAAATTTTACATGCACAAAGAAATTTATCTGGCAATCACCAGTGCTTTTTTGCAGTATGATTCAAAACAAGGTAGCCCTAAAAGAGCTAAATTTGTTATTTTCTTAATAACTAATTACAAGATCAGTTGTTTATTGGAAAATAAGTTGGTCCTTGATCTACTAACAAAAGAAGAAAATTGAAGATCGGCCATATAATCAAATTTTGGTGAATTTTGAAACGGGAGTACTTTTTGGGACACCCAGTGTAAAGAAGAAACAGCGCTCGCTTCACTCGAGTATTCTTAGCTTCTGCAAAGAGTTTATTAAACGGAGCCACCTTTGACAATTTCATTTTGGTTTTGCTTCAGACGATAGTTCCAAGACAGCAAATTGCACCATTCACTTTCAAACACAGTGTTGCCCGCTGACAGAAATTTTGTGTCAGTGGGGGTTCTCTCATTGGAAAGCAGAAGCAGTTAAAATTCATTGGGAAAAATTAACAAATAATGTCTCACTTGCAATCAATTTAATCGATGGCAAGTAAATCGTGGACAAGAATGAAACGTGGAATTCTCGTTACCATACAAACCTCTCCAGCTTTTTCCTTGCTTCTTGGTCTAAAGGGAGAGTGATTTTTACCAAAAACAAATTCAAGTTCTAAGTTAACCCTTGACTGACAGATTAACATTCTAATTTTGAGTATTGGCCAAGTACTGGGTGTCCCAAAATGATGTATTTTCGTTTGATTGCTTATATGTCGATAACAAATCAACCGATTTTCAAAAACTTTATTTTATCCGATTGCCGAAACGCTGAATAGTAGTCAAGGATGTTGTTTGTGCTTTTACGCCGATGTTTTCATGTCAGAAAGAAGATTGATAACAGTGCTCAAATTCAAGCTGTATATGGCATGAGAAAGAAACTGTGTACCTTTCTAGTCAAAATTTTTGATTGGATACAAAAGGCAGACGACGTATTCATCAACTGAATTCATATTCTCTGAACGACATGTAAGTTCAGGCTATTGTATCACATCTTCAAGGTGTTGTGGCGCAGTGGTGTAATTCACTGACCTTGCAGCCAGAGCAGTCAGGCTGACAGTGTAGATTCCTATCATTTGAGCGTCATAACAAGGAGTCGCGGAATCGAATAGGCCTATTCTCCTTCTGTGATCCCAGCGTAGACTCACGAAATAGTCCCAGTTACTGCAACAACAACAGCAACAGCAATGACAACAACAACAACAATATATATTTTGCTCAAGCTGGGACTTATGGACTTTCCCATCAAAGACTGGGACGAAAATAAACAATGGGCGCACAGATTTTTCTGTTCCCTTTGAAACGAGGTCAATGGCCTCTTTTCGGTAGTTGGAAAATTTCAGGAGCTGTGGCGTATTGGCGTGCACTATTGCTAGATGAAGATTGCCTTTAAAATGAGGAAATACTTGTTGAAACTGAAAGGTCTGTTAATTCTTAGATTAAAGAAACATTCATGCGAATACTTGTTGCTTTTTTTGTCGCCCATCAGCCTATCAATAGCAATAACTACGAACTTGTAATCAGTCTAATCCCAGCGCTTGGCACTGATAACCGCCACTTCACCTTGACTGGAAAAGTAGGCCATTTCTTTTTCATCTTACATCTTTCTATTCTACAGCCCACCAAATTTCGTAACTATTTGATTCACCTGGTACATACAAAAGATAGTAAAACACCATTATACATTTCTCCGATTTGTCATCTTTGATCAATGAACTATTCTAATAAAAGTAGACATAAACATTCAACATTATCAAATTCCATTTCAGCTGGATATGGAAACTTCTCCTTCAATTTCGTCATGTACAAAGACAGATCTTTCTCTCAAACTCAAATGCATTCCCACTACCCTGTTAGTGTTACACTGCGAGACTGGATGTACTTTGAAATTTATGGAAGCATCTCAAGCAATATAGTCCTGCTGATTGACCAATGCTACTCTACCCCTACGATGGATCGCAACCATTATTTGAAATATTTCTTCATCAATAACAGGTAAGTGACCATATTGTATGGAACAAAATTGAAAATATTGATGCAGTTATTTCTTCGATTAATTGATAGAAGTGTTTCATTGATACCTTCTTGTCTATAAAAATGGAATCGGGTAAGAACCATATTTCAACATATTGTAATTTACATTTTAATTTTTCGTAAACGTTATCTAAACTCGCGCACCTTTCAGATGCCAAGCCTCATTAAAAAATGTATAGCTTTTGTCCTTGATTTTGCATTTTACCTTCGGACGGATCAACAAATGTAAGTTTTTTTCCCCATAAATGATTGTAACTACCCGGTGAGTCAGAAAAAGGATCCCCGCTTGGAAGACCTCTGTTCCATGAATATCAAAGCAATGATATTGAAAACTGTCTTGTTTTATTGCCAATATGTCCAATTAGGTTCAGTAATTTACTCGGCCATGATCGGCCATTCCTTCCCATCGATATGGGTGATTTTATGCAGAAAGCCCCTTCCAAAAACTGCAAAAACGAGGGAAAACAATGAGCAATTTTTCCTTCCTATAATTGATGACACTCAGATAAATTTATGTATTTTGTCCTCTTGTGAGAATGAAATGCCCCCGAATAGGTCATCGATACCAGGGGGAGGACTTGTTTATTCTCCCAAGAGGATAGCACGTGCTAAAACGTCCACAAGTCATTGCTGTAAGCCTATTGTAAAGCAGAATGGTTAGGGAAATTTGTTCATGATTTTGGGCACGTTTCGAAGTTTTTTGTGGAGGCTTTCTCGAGAAAATCCCTCATAAATTCAGAATGGAATGGCCGATTTCCGGCAGATAAATTTTATAGTAGATTTGAACATTTCTACCACTAAATTTTATATTTGCCAATATCATTATCTTGATATCCAGGGAGCCGTAACCTTTCAAACGGGGATTCTTTTTTCTGAATCACCCGGTAAAATGCCACAATCACAATGGTTTCTGTCAGATATGTAGATGCTTGATCTTTGATCAGTTTAAATAAATAAAAAATGGTTGAAGAATTCACGATACTAAAAAAAATTCAATGGACTGTAGCAAAAGCCTTAGCTAAACTGTGGCAGGGCTAGCCCCTCCGTCAGAGCCTTTCTGATACCAACCCTAAACAACAGATTATATTTTCTCTCTGCAGATTGTTCAGATTGTTCTGCAGATTGGGCCGGGTTGTTCAAACCACGATTAGCGCTAATCTTGGATTAAAAGCATAATTCTGTAGTCATTTACATAACCATAATCCAGTATTAGCCTAATACCAATTTTGAACAACCGGGCCCAGAAGAACTAGACCCCTGTTTAGTGCTTTGGAATTTGCGCACTAGCGTTTGCAGGGTCATTATCCTTCACTTTTCCTTTGTGAATTGGCGCATGCCCCAAAAGCGCTTCACCCATTCCATTGATCAGCGAACCAATCAGAGCTATCGTCTTTCCCATTGTGATTTACAAAAGGGGGAGTTCGCAGTATCCCGAACAATATATTATTATCTCTATCAATATCCCTATTATCATTGACAAACGATCATTATCTTTCTGCAGATGCCCAACTGACAACACAGTATCATTCCACAGCACTGTTCGCAGCCGCAAGAGATTTAGCATCCAAGCATTCAGGTTCTTGAACAGCAGCACTGCTGTTTACTTCCACTGCCTCGTTTTCCTTTGTCACACGTCATCATCAGACTACCGATGTAGGTCTGGCTGTCAAGGCAATAACATATACAGAGGAAAGAGGGCAGTGACGACATATGTAGATGAACCTTCAAAATACTACCTCTTAGAGATGGAAGTGCGCAGGAGTGAACTTGAGGGTAAGTTTGTCAAAGTCGATATGAAAGGATGTTTGTAAAGAGAATTTTAATCTTATTCTATTGGTACTTTCGGTCTTTTAATTTGTATGATAATGGTCGTTTATGTAACAAGGGCCGATTTTGTAATACAATAGCAACAGTTGCGTTTGATTGACACCTGAATTTCAAAGCGATTAGCGACTGCAGACAAAGGAAATAATTCAACCAATAATTATAGTATGATAACGATATGTAACGATATGTCGTCTCAACCAATAATTCAAAACAAACTAAGCCGCAAAGGTTTCCCCGAAACTAGTACGGTAAAGTCTCGCCTTGTGCAAGCGAAGGGTGGTTTTTAAGAGAAGTTATGTGCTTATAACGAAAGTAGAAGGGCTCTAGAGTTCTGTCTGGCGGATTTTTTTATTTGATTCAGGAGCTGAGTAGAGCGCATCGTTAATTCTGGCGTATTCAGGGCTTAAATGAAACGATCACAAAACAGCTCCTGAATCAAGTAAACAAAATCCGCCAGACAGAACTTTAGATTTATCCTTCTTCTTCCGTTATAAGCGCGTAACTTCTCATAAAAACTACCATTCGCTTGCACAAGGCGAGAGTTTGCCCTACTAGTTTCGGGGAAACATTTGCGGCTTGGTTTGTTTTGAATTACTGCTTGAGAGAATTTCCTTTGTCTACAATCGCTAATCGCTTTGAATTGAGGTGTCAATCAAACACACATGTTGCTATTGTATTACAAAATCTGCCCTTATTCGTTTATGTATATTCAAAAATAAATCTAGCATTTGCTATAATACTGCAAACGAGCCATTTCGAAACAATGGCCACCAATGGCATGATATTTAGGGATGGAAGCTACTTCTTTAGCTGGTTAATTTTTTTCCATTGTTAAAATATGTCTGTCTTGTTACGAATACCTATCGACGAGCCTTGCGTTATGGGGATTACTTAGCAACGATTGTATCGCTAGGCAAATACGGCTCGTTGTTCTACCAACTTCAGTTCAAGGTAGCTCTGCTTTCCTCTCCAGTGAACAGCAAGATGCCGTTTCGCAAACCACTCTCCCCAGAAAATGGTTGCTTTCTCCAATATCATTCGACCTATTGAAAAGCAGTAGAAAAGATGTTGTTCAGCATAGTCTGGGCAATCGAAAAATGTATAAATTGCAATGTTTTGGCCAACGTTTGCTTCACAAATTCTAGTTCAAATCTTTTTTATTTCAGAAAAGTGGATTTCAAAAAAAGTTACGATATTTTTTCGTTTCACCTTTGGCTAAATAGTTAGGCGCTGTCGAAAAGTAAGCAGAAACCATGGGCAATAATGCACCGTTGATGTGGCTTATATTATGATCAATATTGTATTTTTACTCACTGTGTTGTTTCTCTTCGACGGGATTGTGAGTAAAGCTAGATAATGTTGCTATTCCTCTCGCCAAAGCTTCTCTCGTTCTTCTCTCGTCGTCATTCAAATTCAGTTGGAACGGTTGGAGCTCCTACGCAGCGATATGTCTAATTTCAAACTTCCCAGGGATTCACAAAATCAATTGACAAGGATTCAAATATTGTTTTTCAGTTCTTCCATTTCATATTTTGCAGAATCAGCATGCAATTTTAGGAGCCAAATGCACAAATTCAAAAAAGTTTTTATTTCAAACGATATATAAATTAACGTGCAAGATTGTTTAGCTAAATATATGGAAAATTTTTGATAACCTCTAGCACTTATACGTATAAGTTGAAGCTTAATATAGAGTGAGGCTTATTTTGGGTTTCGTCCTGGAAGGAAAGGGCTTATTAGAGAAGGGCTGTATTAGAGAGGGGGGGGCCTAAATAGAGCTATTACGGTGACGGTGAAGGTGACGGTACTGGTGACAGTGACTGTGACGGTAACGTGACGGTGGGGTTGACGTTGAAGTTCAAGGTGATTAGTAGTTAGCTAATGAGAAGGGCAAAAAAGATTCAATATTCGTTGTGATCCTATGTGGCAACATTCGTTGTGATGCTAACATTTTAGATTATGAAATATTTCGCCTTTTTAGGAGAGCGAAGTAACATTGAAAACTGTAAATGAACTAATCAAGTTAAAACAAACGGTAATTAATTGAGTATTTCTTTCATTTTAGCTGGAAAGAAAAATGTTGCCACAAAGAGGGATATGCTTGGAACAGTTGGAATGGTAGTGGGTTTTGTTACTCTTGCTTGTATCATGGTTGGTTTGGCCATTAAAGTTCATGCTCTGAAGAAGGGTGCCTCTTTTGGCCCACAAATTGATCAAGATAAGAGAGGAAAGCAGTATGCGGAAATGGATAAAAACCAACCTTCTGCTCCAGTGCCAAAAGAAAGGTTTCTAATTGAGAATCCTGAGGTGATTGGTGATGACTTGATCATGAGCAAAGCCAAGCAAGCTGATATATTTGCTTGAAGAACAATATACATACTGTAAACTTGAGGTAATAGCTTCTTTAAGAGTTGGGGGTGACTGACACTGCATTAATTTTCAGCGTAAGATAGCTCCTGTCAAAAGCAATACCACCTTGGTCGACCCAGAAGAAAAACTGATTGAATTTCGGCCTTTATGGCGGACCTATTCATGCAGGTTTGTGAGCTGGCCCCGCCCGTCATTTTATCATATTTATGTGCAGTGTGTTTGAGAGTGCTTTTAATTCGAGATAGGCTTTGCCATTATTGAAAGCTGTAGCTATTTATTCCAGTTTGTGGTTGCGATGGTATTGCAGTTTTGTATCATATTAGTATTTTGATTAATTCATCTTTCATTAAAGGTTGTTTCTGCAGGGTATTGAGTTATTTTCTTACTTATTTTGCTTTGGTATTAATAATTTTTTATACTTACTATCTCCTACAAAAACAGTTTAATCTCGGCTATCCTGAGAAAGATTTCTTTCAGAATTATGGAGACTGCAAATTTTACTGCTATTTCTCAGGTCATAATTATTTCGTCTGGTAATTCACTTTCAATTTAGGCCTCTTTCACAAGGGAAAGTAACCTTTCCGTTCCATTTCGATTCTTTCCATAAGGCTTGCACTCCGACCGGATTGCACTCCGACCGGAATGTATAATACCGTTCCGTTCCAAAAAGTTGAATGGCAAAAAAATAAGAAACATGGAGAGATAACCCAATTGTTCCATTCCGTCTGGTTCGTTTTGTTCGATATTAAAAGATGGCGTTATGCCGAGGTTATTATCTTGGCCTTGGGTAGTCTTTCAAAAACAAAACTAGCTGCTCTCCAACGCCTTCAAGACCGGGCGCATTCAATAATTTCAATCGCAAGAATACAAATTGGCCGTTTGAGCATCCTGGTTAAGCGTAGAGAATCTTTTCCGTTACGATCGGAATGTCATGGCTTACAAGATTCTGAACAGACTATGCCCTGAAAGCCTATGGGATAAATACTTTTCACTCGACCTACAATACGAGGCACTGTAAAGATATCCAGATCCATAGGCAAAGGACTGAATTTGCAAAAAAAAAAAGATTTCATTATGCAGCTCTCAAATCATGGAATGATACACCTGCCGAAATTCGTGAGCTACCGACATTCGATCGTTTTAAAAAGCAACTTAAAACTCCCTGACAGAACACCAATGATTAAGATCTATAGGGCCGTAGGTTTTTATTCATTAGGCTTATATCCTAGTTCACTTTACCCCGTACCGGGGTAAAGTGAACTACTTAGCAATTGTTCGATAAAACCCAAATAATGCTGGTAATACCCGAAAATATGATTTATTTTGCAACTCTAAGGAGTTCTTCGCATGCCAAAACGAAACAAACCCAAAAATTTCACAAGGGT